>JAJQKT010000069.1:0-106805 GCA_030512225.1 Rauvolfia tetraphylla | reverse complement strand
GTTGTCACCACGTTCAATTACGTATTGCTATACCAACAGAGATATTGTGCCTTGCCAGCCAATCAATTTCAACTGTTGTTCTTTAGGTCCTGTAAGTTAAAAAGGTATGGAGAAGCAATGAACCAATGCACCAGTGTTTGATCTAAAACTTGACAAGTGTTTGTGCAAAATGTGCTGCGCTAAGTTACCAAATAGTGCACGAGCAAGGCAGTTATTCTCCATGTACTCGTATACAAGCATCAAATGGTTTGCCTCAATGCAGCATCCATGGAGTTTTACAAGATTAGGGTGTTGTAGAGCCGAAATCATCCCTATTTCATTGATAAACTCACGGTTCCCCTGATTTGATTTGGAAGAAAGCTGCTTCACAGCAATTATGGTGCCATTGGATAGATTGCCCTTCACTCACTCAAAATGTCAGATTAAAAGATATATGATGTTTCCATTACAATTGAGCAAAAAGTATTCTTGGCTTAGTTCACCTTGTATACAGAACCAAAGCCACCTTCTCCAATTTTATTAGCTTCATCAAAATTATTTGTGGCAGCTTTAATTTGCCTCAGGGTGAAAGATCCAGTGTGCAGCTCTAGACCTTTAAAATCTGCCAAAGAAACAAATTTGAATAAACAAATTGCCACAAATCAAGAAGCTGATATACAAATTTTAAGACAATCAGAAAGATCAATATTTCTGCACTTTGGAATCAGCAAAAATGAAAAGAAACCGTTACTTCAGCTAATGACTACATGTATCACTTCTTAGTGCTTATTAGGAAACTAGAAAGCACGCAACCCCAAACAAGATGCTGAGCTTGCAATCTCTAAAGAATAAGAACCATAACTATGAAATACCATTTTATACAATATACTAGTCAAAGAACAGGAGCATTACCTTGTTCCCTTTTATCTATGCATCCCAAATAACCTTTCCACCAAAGAACAAGTAAAAGCAGAGAGATGGAAAATATAACTGCAAGAGTAATCCCAACTACAGCACCTCCCGACAAGCCATCTGATGGTGGTTTAGAATCTGGAGAGAGGGGGTTAAAGAAAATATATTATTGTGGTAAACTGTTGATTGTAAAAACTAAATAAGTTGTAGCACCGTTGCTTTCAAAGAAAGCAAAACCATACATGTTAATGGAGTCATCAGTCATCACATGATGGTTCTTTTACCATTAAAATGAATGAAAAAAATAAAATAAAATTCAGCACCCTAGCTCTATGCCTTAGAAAACTATATCAGGTGCGGAAAAAAATTAAAGAAAGACTACGAAAACAAAAAAGGAAAATTTTAGAAGATTAAGTTGACACTTACTGAGATCCACAGAAATGGCTGAAATAAGAGGACCATACACTCCTTTGGCAGGAATCAAATTTGTCCCTTTTCCAGCCCAGTAGAAGCGTATCTCTAGCGTATTGTCAGAGACTTCTGCTGTAAAGGGTTTAACAATGGGCTTATTGACTCCTCCTGCTTCATGTTGAATATTGAAATCCTTCTCTACCAACTTTCCCTGATGAAATATCACCAAATCATCTCTTGTTATGCAAGTATTAGTATGTGTTCCACCCCCTCTTCCCCCTTCCTCGCGAACGATGTTTATATTTTATATTTACATCATATCTGCAGGAGCCATTTGCTTTTCTCCTTCATCTTTATATCTAATCTTGTTGCCAAAAAAAAAAAATGTTACACTTTTAAAGACATTATAAAGCAAAAGGGATACCTGAATGTAAATATCAAATAAGCGCCTTCCAAGACTACTATATGCTCTGTCCTCGGTAAACATGATTTCTGCAAAGTGAAGGTTTACTTTGTATTTTCCGTTTACCATGCAGAACCCATAATAAGTCAGTGAAAGGGGAGAAAGTCGAGCATCTCTGTACAATTTGGAGTTGTTCGGGGAACTACTTTTCCCAATATATTGATCTACTTTGTCATCATCATCCAAGAAATGGCCTGTGCTACTAAATGCCCAATTCGTGTTACCACGGAAGAACTTTGAAGGGCCTCCCGGCTCTTCATCAGCATCATAGCTTTTGTCATCCACTTGTTTTCCACCACAATTTATGTGGAGGGTTGACCAGTCTGGGACACAAGAATTAAATTGTCACCCATCATTACAGGAACAAGAAATAAAGGTAAAAGAGAAAAAAGAACTTCATCTGAACTAAGTGTCTCTTCTATGGCTGATCTCTTATCCTACTATTCATGAACAAAGAGAAAGGTCCATGTATACGCATTGAAGCCTATAAAAGGCGTAGCAGAACAGTGGGTATTTGCCTATTTGATTCCAACACCAACTTCAGTGCACATCAATATCCATCTAAGAGGTCTACGGTGACCCCAAACATCAAGTTTCTGTATAGAGTTCAGTAACAATGTTTCATATGTTAACTTGATTTCTCAAAAATGTAAACTATTATCATAAAAAAAAATAATAATAAAAGGTAGGCTTTTCCTCTTTTACAAAATGTATAGTAATGTCTGAAGTTAGACCAACTCTAAGCAACATCAAATGTGCATAGGAATTGGGATTAACTCACTCCGTTCACATGAAGGGCTGCTTAAACAGGAAACAATGCCCCTGGAAAATGATGTAAAGTAAAAAATTAGTATCCTTACTGGTGGAGAGTGATGTTGTTCAGTCGGGAAGCAGAAACTGTCAAAATTTCAGATTATATGCATAAAATTTATGGTCCTTGCAGAATATATCCAGGAAACTTACGATGTATTACCCCTTGAAGAGCTAGAAAACAAGTTCCTGAGAAAATTGTTTAAAGCAATATTAGCTAAAAGTACCATAGTCTTAAAAGTAATGTGTATTACAGTAAGAGAAACAATTTTATCTCACGTGTTTCTTGGATGACAATTTGGGGCTTCTGAACCTCCAAAAGAAAGATTGTTGAAGGATAGGTCACTGGAAAAAATTTCCCAGCATTAGCTCATAAAGTCCAGCATGAGATGAGAAAAATAATTCATTTATTCATGTCAATATTTACTAAATGAAATTCGGTTAAAGAGGTTTAAGACCTGTAGCATAGGTTTTGTAAGATTACATTCTTTTAAACAATTCATGAAAATGGTCAAAATCAGTCCATTGAGACATGGGCAGAAAAAATTTCATGGATGATGCAAGAAAAAACTAGAATCATGAGGATCTGGGTTACGAAGTTCTTAACTCGAGCTTATTCTCAGCCCAGGGCCACAACAGAATAAAGTACAGACCACAAGTCTAACATTCACCACCAGTGATTGTATGTACATTAATTGCACATTGCAGAGTTCAAAACATGATTTAAGTACATCGATTGTAAGCAGTTCAGACATAGCAGGGGTAAACCAATATTATATGACTAGCAAAATCTATCATTTTGATAATACTGAAGGTGAACTCACATGTTTTCTCCTTCGCTCAGCACCCAATCAGGAACTGATCCACTGAGGAAGTTTCCAGTAAAATAACTTGCAAAATCAACGTCAGCAGATCACTTAACTGCAGCAGTCGCCAACTTTTGGCATAACCACTAACTAAATTTGATCAGAAACACTTATTCTAAAACATTGAATGAATTTAATGGGCATCTTTTTCAAAAGAATAAAAAAAAGGTTTTAAAGTATGAAAACATTAATATTATCAGGATCCTGTTACAGTAAAAAAATAAGAGAAACCTTGAAACGCCAAATCTCATTTTTCATCAAATTCTCTGCAATCTGATTTAAAAAAAAAGAAAACTTCATGTAATGACTTACATGACTGTTCATATTCATATGTTAGCAAATGATAATGACTTACACAACTGTTCATATGCATATGTTAGCAAATGAAGGACCAGATTTATTTTATTACACAAATCCCATACGGTCACTTGACGTCAGAGGTTTGGTTCTACGCCCTATCTTAGTATGCTACTCTGCTACATATTGCAGATTAAACAGAAAGAAGTGTTACTAAAGGATAAATGATCAAAATTCTTACATGTAATCAGTCTTCGATAACCTAGCAAAGTTCTTTGGAATTGGCCCACTTATTTTGTTAAAGCTCAGGTCCCTGAAAGCAAATGATAAGAGTTTAGTCAGGACAAAAGTGCCAAAATATGCATTTCCCGAATTGCAACATTTTCTTTTTTCAAAAAGGAACAAGTACGGGATGCTGGAAACTGATGAAAAGAGAAACTTTCCCACTACTCAGGTTAGGCCATAAAAATTCAAATTTTCCAATAAATTCCAATGAAGAGATTTCTAGTATCCACAAGTTTCAACAAAGGGGGGATAAAAGCCATCTTTCTTCCAAACAGTATACTTATAAACCCTACGATATTTTGCAGCAGAAGACAAGAAGCGTCATTTACAAGTTGGACCTGAAAGTGATGAAAAACAACTAAATCCACTTACAAGACTTTCAAGTTTGTGAACGAGCTAAGAAAACCTGGTAACTGGCCAACGATATTGCAACTCCTCAATATCCTAAATATCCAATCCATAGCAAGTCAGATCGAATGAACAAGTATGTCATCTGAAGAGGGCTATAGAAAATCACAGAAGACTCACAGTGTTTTCAGATTTGCTGCATTACCAAGGAGAGGAAATGTTGAGTCACTGCCATTCAAATCACTGATTCTCCTGCTTATATTAATTCAAAATAGAAGAATATGAACATACCATCAGAGAACGATATTCACCAATGCATGCTGATTTTTTATCATCCAAATGTATGATCAGCATTCAGCACAATAGAACTGTAACTCACAAGTCAGTTAATTTTGTCAATGAAGAGATGCCCGAAGGGATTGGTCCATTTAGACCACTACCCTGAATCACCCTGCAATCCTTAGATTTTCAGTTAGGTACCATGACAAGAAATAAGGAATCAGGCCAAAATAACCAGAATTTATCACAAAAAACCGGAAAAACAACTAAAAATTATTGAATAGGTTCTCAGGTCTTACAGCTTTTCGATATTTTTCCAGTTCTGGATAAAATTAGGTATGCTTCCCACGAATTGGCTGTCACCAATACGGCTGCATTTGTTTTGAATGAACAACATTAATAATCACTTTGTCAAGAAAGCAAACCAAAAATGGGAATCCTATAGTTGAAATATGAAAATGAAATAAGAGGCTCACAAGTCCTTCAAAGTGTTCAACTTAGCTAGTGTTTCTGGCAACTCCCCTGTCAAATTATTAGAGGTTAAAAATCTGTAATGACACCAAAAAACCAAGAGGAGTCAATTGTGGTAACTGATGAATGCAGAAATTTATATTTTGATACTTCTGAATGATGTTCAAGATTTTCACCCAAAGAAAAAAGAAACGCCAACGGTGTCTTACAGTCTTTCTATGCTTGTTAGATTCCCAAACTCTTCAGGGATACTTCCAGTCAACTGATTGACCTCGAGAACCCTATCACGAATGTAACCGGATTAAATAAATTGTAAAAAACAAGGTTAACTCCAATCGCACTTTCACAGGCAAAAGCCTTAGAATACTCGAAAAGTAAGGAGAAGGATTAAGTAGATATCTTACAGAGTTTCAAGCGTGCTAATGTTTGCAAGTTCTTTTGGTATTGTTCCTGACAAACGGTTTCCTAGAAGGGAACTGCAGTACAGCCATTTGCATATCAGTCCATTCTTGAACAAAAACGGATTCTAAAGCACAGACATAATCAGAGGAGAGCAGGAGAAACCGTACATGTTCACAAGTTGCATGGAACCCCATTCTTTAGGGATTGTACCGCTCAGGTAGTTGCGGGTGAGATCACTACATCAATATTCCAGAGATTGAAAATCAAAAACAGTTCAAGTGGAGACACCTTTCACTATTTCGTGGTATGGAATGGAATTAAGGAAGGAACTTACATTTCTTGGAGGAAAGGAAGTCTAACCAATTCTGGTGGCAATTTTCCTCGAAGATTCTGTGCTTTCAGTATTCTGTAGCACAGAGGACTAAAACACCCATCAATTGAAAGAAAGTAAAATGAAGCTACAGAACCTATAGAAAAGCAAAACTTTTCCTACCGATTTTCCAAATCTAAGAGGCTTAGAAAGTGCGATCTGCTAAAATGGCAGGAGGAAAAGCTAAAAAGAACTTCTACTTGACGCTGGAGTAACAGAGAAAAAGATAACAAGAAAAGGGCTTAATTTTCAAGTAAAGGAATACAGACATACATTCCAACAACATGACATGTGCCATTACTACAGCTGCAATTAACTGCGTTTGCAACTTCCTTCGCCGCATTTGGAGTGCTCCAATTCCACTCTCCACTGCATGGATCCACACTGAAGTTCCAATTTTCCTTCCCTAAAGTCGTTGCAATTTGCCTCAAAGCTTCAACTGCAACAAACAAGAATTTCGAGAAAATATTAACCCCCCAGAAGATAGAGATCAAAAACTACGTACGTAACCAAGCATGCGTTGGCATATGCACAACTTGCGAAATCATCAAAACAAAACCTAGACATTTTCGAGCAAATCAATAGGGATGCTGAAATGAGAAATCTAAATAGATAAACTACCTTCCCCAGGTGGTAAAGCAGTAGCTGCAGAAGCTAAAGTTGCATGGCACACTATCACTATGGCTGCTAATGGGAGAAAAGGCCGGAAGCCCATATTGCGGAAAATCTCTGCTCTCATGGATGCCAAATCCAATCCAATATAATATCTGCGGATAGAAGAAGTCTTCTCCTGGGTATTAATTATTAAACGCCGAAAATGAAATTACGTGGAAAAAGCTCCATGGTTGGTTGACTTAGGGGAGACTCTGTCTTTGTGAGTTGAATGCTCCATGGCCGGGGCCAAAGTATAGAATACTTTTCATTAGTTGACAAATATCTATTTACAGTCGTATTTATATATCATTCTTCAATTTTATAATTTTTTAATTTAAAATAAAACGTCACTTAATTACTCTATCAATATTTTTTCTGAACGTAAAATATTAAAAGTCAACTATAATACGTTATAAAAAATAGTTATCAATTCCTGCAGAAGGAATATAACAGAGTTTCAAACTTGGTGTTCTGAAAGGAATTCCTATTTTCCAGCTTTGGTCGATGGATAACCACATCATGGTAAATTCTTCCCATCTGTTTCTTCGTGCAGAAAGTCCTTTCCATGCATATCTTGTCTTCTTGCAATTTAGAGAGGACTTGGCGGCTCTTACAGAAAGAGGAAAAAGAAAGAAAAAGTTTTGGCTCCCAAGTGAGAAATGCAAATTGCCTTCTTCACCTATGCGGATTTCAGAAGCAAGAAATACAAATTTTAAATAAGTAGATCGAAACCAGAGCCTCTAAAGCAATAAAAACATGTTGAATTATCTGTTAATCAGAAAGTGGTTGAAAATAATTATAACGTAAAACCCCTCCAGACAAAGTAAAAGTAGAAACATCTCCAACCAGTGAAATAGCATTTCAAGTGAATGAAATGTGAACAAAAAAGCTTTGATTTGTGGTAAAATATCAAGTATTTAGCTGTTTTATGCGCAACAAAAGACATATTTTTCTTGGTATTTTTATATGTATTTCTTCAACATTTACAATTACTTCACCGCAAGAAAAAATTGCAGTCTCAGATGCAAATTTTTAACAAAGGCATAGGAGGTTCTCTATACTCTATTCTCCAAGTAGTTGCTGTCCAGATTGATTGGATAGAGGTCACCAGTGGATGCTGAAGATCCAGTCCAAGGCATGTCCATAGAAATGCTCTGCACCTGGCTATCACTATCATTAGTATTTGGTACAAGATGCCGGTGATCATTCTCCTTTGGTTTGATCTTGTCACTCGAGACACTCGAGTTGGATATGAGACTTTTATCAACTACTCTTCCTTCGAGCAGGCTAACTACAGTTGACATACTTGGTCTAGCTGTTGGCGAGACATTAGTGCAACGGAGGGCTAAATTGATTGTCAACATTACCTCATCTTTTTTAAAGTTTGATCCTAGCCTTGGATCTACTAGTTCTATCAATTTCCCTTGCTCCTTCAACAAATTAGCCTACACAAAAACAACAATAGGATTTTGTCAGAGGATAGAATGCATTCCTGGATGTAGAAGTAACCAATGGTAATGGTGCTTAATTTGTTAGAACTGACAAGCAAATCTTTCTTTAGATTCCCATTCTACATCTTCTGATGCATTTGATTTTCACCTAAAAGCGTTTTTCCTTCAATTACCAGATAAATGTCCTAACTACTTAACTAGACAAATTAAAAGTATATCTTCTGCAGTGCTGGGTTCTGAGTCATATACGCAGGATAACTTTTGAAGGTTTCTTGGGTTGCATGAGAATTACGCGGTAAACTAGCAATTTAAGCATAAAGAAAAAGCAAATAGTTACCCAGTCAAGAAGATAGAAGCAGTCCTCCTTTGGCTTTATACTACTGTTACTCCTCCCACTGACAATTTCTAGAAGAACAATTCCAAAGCTATAGACATCTGCTTTATCAGTTAAGTAGCCCCTCATTGCATATTCAGGTGCCATGTAACCACTGAAAGACAATTAGTATAAGGTGTTATTCATAATTTTTCATCTAAAATATATGTATAAAGATACATACACACACACATACATACACATCCATTATCCCCCCACCCCACCCAGATAAAGAAAAAAGAAAAAAAAAAAGAAGGGAAAAAAAGAATGTTATGCATGGACTCACAAGGTACCAGCAATACGGGTGCTTATGTGGGTATTTTCTTCTTCGTCAAGCTTGGCCAGACCAAAGTCAGATATCTTGGGGTTAAGATCCTTATCAAGTAGCACATTTGTGGCCTTGATGTCTCTGTGTACAATCTTTAATCTTGATTCTTCGTGAAGATAAGCTAAACCTCTTGCTATACCAATAGAGATCTTGTGCCTTGTTGGCCATTCCAACTTCAACTGATGTTCTTCAGGGCCTATAATTTACCCAGTATAAAAAGATTGTGGATTAACCTCATAGAGAATGCAACTACATTTGTTTTTAACAATATGAAAAGAATTCAAGAAAATGTGCAACTTTAGTTTACCAAACAATGCTCGAGCAAGGCTGTTGTTCTCCATATACTCGTATACAAGCAATAATTGGTTTCCTTCTATGCAGCATCCATAGAGCTTTACAAGATTAGGGTGCTGTAAAGCAGAAATCATGCCTATTTCATTCACAAACTCACGGTTCCCTTGCTTTGATTTGGAAGAAAGCTGCTTTACGGCAATTATGGTTCCATCAAAGAGATTACCCTTCAATCAGATAAAATATAAGGTTAAAAGATATTCCATGTTTCCATTGAACTTGAGAAAACATTTCAGGACATCAAATTTTTATTGAAAGTATTCGTTGGCTTTGTGGTCACCTTGTAGACAGAACCAAAACCACCTTCTCCTATTTTATAATCTGCATCAAAATTATTTGTGGCAGCTTTAATTTGCCTCAGGGTGAATGATCCGGTGTGAAGGTCCAAACCCAAAAGATCTGACAAAGAAACCAATTTGAGTAAATAATTTGCCACAAAATTTAGAAGTTTATAGAAATTTTAACACAATCAGAAAGATCAATGCTTAAGCACTTCAGAAGCAGCAAAAGCAAAACAAATTATTGCTGCAGCTATGTGGAATATATGCACACAGATCATGTATCACTGCATATTGGTAGTTAGGAAAACAGAAATTACAATCCTAAGCAAGATGCTGATGCTTGCGAGTTTTTAAAGAATAAGAACCATGTATCCATTGTGAAATACCATTTTATGATTATATTTGTCAAAGGAAAGGCAGATTACCTTGTTCTTTTGTATCTTTGCATGGCAAACAACCTTTCCACCAAAGAACAACTAGAAGCAGAGAGAGAGAAAATATAACAGCAAGAACAATCCCAACTATAGCACCTACTGACAAGCCATTTCGATGTTCTGATGGAGGTGTAAAATCTGGAGAGAGTGGTGAAGAAAATATGTTAACGAGGTAAAACCTCTTATACTGAAACTGGAGACAGAAGTTACTGCACCATTTCATTCAAAGAGAACAGGAAAAAACTTTACATGTTAGTGGAGTTATATCCAAAGATTGTCTTTCCATCACCAGCTAATGAACCTCTAATTGCCAGATAAAGTTATTCCTACCTTTCATATGACACACTGCTCTATGCCTCAGACTAAATATATCTGGTGCGAAAAGACATGTTCTAACTAAGAAATAAATACGTTAAACACCAAAATAGAAACCTTTTTCACTATCATATTCTCAACCTGGAAGCTTTAGTAAATTTGCACTTACCAGGATCCACAGAAATTGCTGAAATGAGAGGACCATAAACTCCTCTGACAGGAATCCCATTTGTCCCTTTTCCGGCCCAGTAGAAGCGTATCTCAAGTGTATTGTCAAAGACCTCAGCTGTAAAGGGTTTAACAATGGCCTTATTGACTCCTCCTGCTTCATCATCAATATTGAAATCCTTCTGCACCAACTTTCCCTGTTCAAATATCACCAATTCAACTCTCCTTATGCAAGTAGTAATACGGAATGCAAGTAGTAATACGGAATATCTAACAAGTGACAGCATAGGACTGAACTGAATGACGTTTATATTTTCTTCTTTTTTGCATGAGCCATTTGATTTCTTTCTTCCTCTTTTGTCTAGTCTTCTTGCCAATAAAATTTCGCTTTTAAGACATTATGATGCAAAAGAATACCTGAATGTAAATATCAAATAAGCGCTTCCCAAGGCTACTATATGTTCTGTCCTCTGTAAACATGATTTCTGCAAAGTGAAGGTTTACTGTGTAGTTTCCGTTTAGCATACAGAACCCATAATATGTCAGTGAAAGGGGAGAAAGTCGTGCAGTCATGTATAATTGAGAGTCGTTCCCAGAGATCCTTGAACTGTTTGTCCAAATATATGAATCTCTTGGGCGGTCATCATCCAAGAAGTGGCCTGTGCTACTAAATGCCCAATTCGTTCTACTCTGGAAGAACCTTGAAGGACTTCCTGAATCTATGTCATCATCATAACTCGTACCATTGTCAACCTCTACTTGTCTTCCACCACAATTTATATGGAGAGAATACCAGTCTGGGACAAGAGAACCAAATTGTCACCCATCATGAAACTTACATGAAATGAAGGGAAGAAAAAAATATAGAATGTCAACTTGAAGGAAGTTATTGTATCTTGGATTGCTGATGTTTACTATTTGTGAATGGAAAGGAAGGTGTATTTAATTTAGAGCACATCGATACCCATCAAAGAGGTCTACTGCAAACCAAGAGATCAGGTTTCCGGATAGAGTTCCATAAAATATACTTCATCATGTCAACTTGATTTCTCAAAGACACAAAATTATTGCAAGCAAAGGAAAGAAATTATCTGAAGTTAGAACACTTCTAAACAACATTAAATGTGTAAAGGAATTGGGATTAACTCACTCCGTGGACAATGAAAGCTCCTCAAGCATGAAACAATGCCTCTGAAAAATAATGTAAAACCAGATTAGTCACCATACAGGTTAATAAACTTGTTCAGTATGGAAGCAAACAACTGTCCAAATTTCAACATACACATTTAACATTTACATATCTTTCAAAGTATGTCTTGGGAACTTACGATGTATTACCCCTTGAAGAGCTGGCAAACAAGTTCCTGAACATTTATTAAGATAACTATCAGCTAAAAATACCAGAGTCTTAAAGTATCGCATATTACAGTAAGATAACAGAAGAATGCAATCTCACAAGTTTCTTGACTGACAATTTGAAGCCCCTGAACTTCCAAAAGTAAGATTGTTGAACGAAAGGTCACTGGATAAAATTTTTCCAGCATTAGCAATCATAAAATCCAATATGGAATGAGCAAAATAATTAATTTATTCAGGTAATGATCATAAATTAAATACAAAAGCAGTTAAAGAGGTTCTAGGAACATACTTTAGGTGTTGTTAGATTATGTTCTTGTGAAAAATTCAAAAAACAATGGTTAAAATTCTAATAAATTTAAGTTCATGGAAAATGCAACAGAGAGATAGACATTAGGACCTCTGTAATGCAGATCTTAATTAAAGAGCTTTTCCCTGAACTGACGCAACAACAGAAGAAATTTCAGACCAGAAGTGTAACATTGACCTCCAGTGAACTTTTGTATAGTATGCAGATTGCAGAGTTCAAATCAGGACTAGAAAAGGTTCTATGGTAGTAAGCAGTTCACAGTAGTAGCAGGACTAAACTGAGATCAAATTAATGTTGACATTTGTCAAGGTTCTATGGTAGTAGGCAGTTCACAGTAGTAGCAGGACTAAACTGAGATCAAATTACTGTTGACATTTGTCATTCTAAGACTATTCAAGATGAACATACATGCTGTCTCCGTCTCTCAGCATCCAATCAGGAACTCGTCCAGCGATGAAGTTTCCAGTCAAATAGCTAGCAAAATCAACATTAGTAGATGAGTAATTTGTAGGACTCCAATTTTTGGCCATAAAAACTAGTTATAAATTGAACAGTAATTGAAAAACTTCCAATGACTTATGGAGTATCTCATTCCAAAATGCATAAATATAATTTTTTTAAAAAAAATTGAAGTATGAAAGCTACTGTATAATCAGGATCCTGTTCTAGTAAAAGAAGAAGAAAAATCTTGACAATGCCAATCCTCATTTTGTTTTAAATTCTCGCAGCAATGTAAAAACAAAAATGATTCATTATTGACTAAAATGATTGAGTATATTAAAGTTGCCAAACCCAATTTAAAGAAGAACCACATTTCATATTACACGGATGCCTTATTGTCAGGGCTGGAATCTCCAAAAGAAAAGCATAAAATTGGAACAAGGAAAACATTATGGGGCAATGCAGCAAATTTTCAGTCACTTTTACCCTGGAAAAAGAAACATGTATTTGAAGCTTACACCCCAAAAATGTGAATTAGGTAAAATAAACCATTTTCAATATTCAGGTTTAAAATATACAGCCTGTTTAGGGAAAATTATTGGAGAGCCCAATCAGCGGCCATACTATATTGTGTCATCACCTCAATTTCAGATGTTTGGTTTTTTACCTTAGCACAGTTTGTTTCTGCTATATAAAGCAGATTAAACAGAGAAAAGAAAAATTGTTAATCAAAGAAATTATCAGAACTCTTACATGTAATCAGTGTTTGCTAGCGCAGAGAAGCTGTCTGGAATTGAGCCATTTATTTTGTTAAAACTCAAGTCCCTGCAAGAACATGATAGAGGTAGTTACTAACAAAGTGCCAAGATATTCATTTCCTTAATTGCAACATTTCTTTGTACAAGGATGCTAGAAACTAACCGAAAGATAATTTTTTCTCCCTACTCAGTTTAGTTGATATAAATTTTGGTTTTCCAAAAGATTCAAACAAACGATTTATAGTTTCCAGGTTTCAGCCAAAACGGGGAAAAAATTTTGTTTAACTATAAAACATTAGACTTCTAGGCCCAAAAATATTTTAGGGCAGATGTGAGATGACCAGAAGCATCATCTACTCATTAGACCTGAAAGTGATGGAAAACAACTAAATTCACTTACAAGACTTTCAACTTTGTGAATGAGCCAAGATAATAAGGTAACTGCCCAACAATATTGCAACTTCTCAATATCCTAGATATCCAATCCCACAGCAAGTCAGAGCAAGTGAACAAGTATGTTCTCTGAAGAAAGCTAGAAAATGGGAGAAGACTCACAGTGTTTTGAGATTTTTTGCATTACTAAGAGGAGGAAAAGCTGAGTCATTTCCATTCAAATCACTGATTCTCCTGTTTATATGAATTTGAATAGAAGGATATAAACAAATCATCAGATAACTATAATCATCAATGCACACTGATTCTTAGTCACTCAAAATTTACAATCAGAATTTAGCACAGCAGAAGTGCAACTTACAAGTCAGTTAATTTCGTCAATGATGCAATGCCCAAAGGGAAGGGTCCATTTAGACCACTACCCTGAATCACCCTGCAATCATCAGATCTTCAGTTGCAGTATCATAACAAACAACAGGCCCACAATAACTAGAATTTACGTCCAAAATTGGAAACCAACTAAAGTATTGAACAGGTTCTCAGGTCTCACAGCTTTTCAATATTTGTCCAGTTCTGGATAAAATTAGGTATGCTCCCCACAAATTGGTTATCCGCAATACGGCTGCATTTGTATTACATGAACAACATAAGTAATCACTCGTAAAAAAATATATATTTGCGAGAGAAACCAGAATCTGTAGCTGGAGTCGAATTGAAACTAAGAAGCTCACAAGTCCTTCAAAGTGGTTAGCTTAGCTAGATTTCTTGGCAATTCCTCAGTCAAATTGTTTGAGGTTAAAAGCCTGCAATAACGCCCAAAAAAAATAAAAACTAGTAAATTTCTTTCAATCATGATTCTTGTGAATGTCGTTGAATAGTTCAAAAATGGGGAAAAAACACAGCGTTATTAAGTCTTACATTCTCTGTAGGCGAGGGAGATCCCCAAGTTCTGGAGGAATAGTCCCAGACAACCGATTGTACTCGAGCACCCTATGGATAATTGAAGGAAAAAAGAAAAAGAACTTTGAACCCACATTTCTAAACAAAAGCCAATAGAATTCTTGAAAAATAGTCACAAGGATCAATTAGACGTCTTACAAACTTTCCAGTGTACTGATGTTTGCTAGTTCTTTGGGTATTGTTCCAGATAAACGGTTACCGATCAGGGAACTGTAGTTAAAACATTTGCGCATCCGTCTATTTGTTGAACAAAAACTGCTTTCTAACAAAACAGAAATGATCATAGGAGTGCAGGAGAAAGCGTACATGTTCACAAGTTGCATGGAACCCCATTCCGCAGGGATTGTACCGTTCAGGTAGTTGCGGGTGAGATCACTACATCAGTGTTGAAGAGATTGAAAATCAATAACAGTTGAAGTGGAAAATGACTTTCACTAGCTCGTGATACTGATATGGGGATGGAATCAAGGGATGGACTTACATTTCTTGGAGGAAAGGAAGTCTAACCAATTCTCGTGGCAATATTCCTCGAAGATTCTGTGTCTTGAGTATTCTGTAGCTCAGTTGATGAAAAACCCATCAATTGACAGAACTTAATGGAGCAACAGAAACTATAGTTTTTGCAATTCCAGGGTATTTTCTACATTTTCTTCTGATTTTTCCATAACCATAGAAGCAGAGACACTGCATGGTCTTCCCGCACAGGGAAGAGCTACAGTTTTATGCTGCTCATACCCTTTGAAAAAGATATTACTTCAATTTTAGATGTGTTGGACAAGGTTCTGCACGGAATTCAATACAGTTTTTCATCTCAAATCTTATTTTTTCTTTCATAAAAAATTCTCTTTACCGAAACCCAAAACAAAAAATCTCAAAACTAAAATATAAGTATCATTTGACACTTTTACAAAGTTTAAGATATCACTATAATTTATATAATTTAAAATAAAAATTATTAAAAATATCTCTTTAGAATAGTGGTAGTTAAATAAGAATAAAATTTTTTAAAATTTTATTAAAAATTTATTAGTATTATAAATAAAGTAAATATTATGAGATAAAAAAAATATATATAAATTGAACTAATATTATGAGACAGAAATATTATTTACGATTGCCTATTTAATTTACTCCCTCTTTTAAAATATAAAATCTTTTATTTGTTCAACATTAATTTAAAGAATAATCGTGGATCATATATTCATATTCTTTTTGACCAATCACAGTGAATTTGTGTCATACCCCCGTCCCCCCCTCCCCGCCTCAACCTTTCATGGCTTAAAGTGAAATAATAAGGAAAAGTGCGGCCATAGGTCCACTCGCTCAACTAGGTTAGCCCACCGCTTTAAGCTTCTTCGACCCCTGATTATTCTTGTGACTTGAGATTATTGAGAAGATGAGTTTTGAAAAATAATACTTCTTTCGATCATAATTAAATATTAAATATTATTTTTATAAAATAATTATATATTTTATTTAAATTTTTATTATTAATTTTTTTAATTTTAAAAAATAAAATTTACTAATATATAAATCTATTTAATCTCTTTAACTCTCTTAATATAATAGATTTAAATTTTATTAATATGTAAATTTTAATATTAAATTTTTAAATTAATAAAAATAAAAAATAATAAATTGAGAAAGTAAAAAGAAATTAAATTTTATATTAAGTACATTTGTGAATTGATAAAGTATTCTAGAAAAGAAAATTATTTACTTTATTATAATAAAAAAATTATATATATTAACTTCTCACTTATTAGATTGGCTTTTTATCCTACACTTAATAAAAAACACATTTTTAGCAATTAAACTAATGCCTAGCCGTCTGCTCTATTGCATAATTTAATTCAACTCAGTTCAAGCTCATCAAAAAGTAGTGCCGAAACTTGAAACCATGTCCGCTAAAATACGCCTCTTATTCGTTGTCCTTTCTTGCTCGACCGGCGGTGGAAAGGAACTGAAAATTAAAGTCTTCCACGGATTGGCCGGACTTCAAATTCACAACAACCAAAAAACACAACCTTTGAAGATCAAGAACTTAATTTCACTTTCTAAGAACCTCTGAAAAAAGAACTATCCTACTGATGAAGAACCGTAAGTGACTGCAACTCCAGACTATTGACATTACTATCAAGAATCAACAAGCAAGAAAATGTAATCTGAGATTAAGCAAGAAGAAAGAACTTACATGCTCACAACATGGCATACGGTGTTGTTGGCGAAGGAACAGTTACAAGTAACCGCGTTCTCAGATCCTTTGATGGGACTAGGAGTGACCCAGTTGGATTGTCCACTGCATGGATCGACACTGAAATTCCAGTCCGTCTTCCCTAGAGTCCGGGCGATTTGCTGCAAAACTCCCACTACAAACAAGCCAAAAGCAGACCAATTTCATTTGGACTGTCAAGAGATCAGACTTGATTATTAAACCATCTCTGCTTTTGCAGTTTACTCATTTCAGTACCTTCATCACGAGGCAGAGTGGCGGCAGAGCCAAGAATTGCCAAGAAAATGATGATTACGGCAGCTGAAGAAAGGACTCGCCGGAGGAAATGCATCGCAGGAAAGTTTAACTAGACGAGAGAGGGAGGTCGAAATTTGACTGATGGATGATCATGTGTTAATGCCAAGGAGGCAGCCATTACCACGAGGAAGAAAGCCGTAATAAAAGACGTGCAGGCCAACTTGGAGCTTGACTTTGTTAAGTCAATTTCATATAACAAAACTACAAAAGTATGAGAGAAACGGGAAGTAGAACGATTATTATAAATTAAAGATGGTAATAAACGATAAAGAGAAAGAGTTTGAAGACATAAATTAATGATATGTAAAATGTTTGAGGATCGAAAAAATTAATTAACACAAATTGTAGATATAGTTGGAGAACTACTTTTGTATTAGTGATCTAATTATTCGTAATTTTGTAACTTATATTTTTATAATATATCATTTGTTTTAAAAAATATAAAAAATTTAAATTCTTTTTTTATAAATTAAAGAAAAACAAATAATGAATTTTTAAATTATATTTATAATTAATTTTATTAATATAATAAAAATAATAAAATTATATTTATAATAAATAATTCTTAAAATTTTAAATATTTTAAAAATATAAAAAATATTTAAAATATCTTATATTTTAAAATAAAAAATAATTTTTAAAAAAACCACCCGTACTAATCATATAATACGGTGGGTGGTAGGCACCAACTCTTGCCTTATTCATTTAGTTGCCATGCTTGTGACCCCTGTCATTTCATTCAATTTTCCATTTTGCAACTAGTACAATTTGCATGATAAACTACATGATTGATGCCACTATTGATAAAGTATTGAAAGAAAAAGTAATTAATTGTTGTGTCTATATTTTATTTGATATTTTTAATATAATAAATTAATAAACTCAATTAATTAAAAGAATTTTTACCATCTATAAAACTCTTCAACCCCTCCATATATTAAAGAAAGTTTAAAGTTACAAATACAACCCGAGTGCTTCCCTAGGTAAAAAAATCATTTCAAATTTATTAAAAAAAAAAGTAAAAAGTAGTACTTTATCTATTTTAAGGTAAAAAAATAATGTCGTATTTGTTGAATAAGTAAAAAGCAGTACTTTATCTATTTAAAAATGTAAGATTCTTTAATATTTTTTATGTAAATTAAGAAATAATAAAGTAAAAGATTTTTATTTTATCTTTAACTAATTTAATTATTCTTTACTTACAAAGAGAAAGAATCAAAAATTATTTTTATACTTCAAAAATAATTATAAAAATAATATTTAAACTTTACAAAATATCAAATTTTTTTTAAAAAAACCTACAAAATTGTATATTTAAAAAGGAAGAAAGTAACACAATTGTTCAATAAATAAAAGTTGCGACCAACCAAAAGAAGGAAGGCTTTATCGAATTGCTTGTGTGGGATTGGAACTACAGGGATTTGATTGCTTGATTTTGAGGAGTTGACTGAAAGCCGTTCTACCGAGACGTTGTAGAAAAGGCATGAGCTGTGCTCCTGTCGGTTTCCGGACTTGGTCACGTGCTTCCCCTCTCTAACAAGTAACAAGTAGTAGTATTATATAAGATTGCCTCCTTTGGACAATAATCTCTCTTAAATGCTTCAATACCATGGGTCAGTGTGAAAGCGTGTTTAGCATTATTACAGTGTGAGCGCGGCTTTACTCGTCTGATGGTCAAATACTATGTTCTGGTACCCAAAAGGCGAAATCTCTAGCCCTCAGGTCCTTACATCCAGACTCAATCAGTTGTGAGGGAGTAAATCACGGTGACTCAGCCATCCAGTCAGTGGGAGGACCAGTGCTTGGTGCTCACAAGGACCCCCACCCCACATTGGAGGCAAGAAATCCTACAGCTGCAGTTGCTAGGGAGTCTCGACTGCTGGCCCCTCAGTACTCAATCTGCCATCTGCTGGCCATCTGAAAGTCTACGCCTGCATGCTCAAATACTCTGTTCTAAACATATGAAGGGGTGTGTATAGTTCAAAGATTACACATCGAATCGAACTGAATAATAATTTAGTTTTCAATTTAGATATTAGAAATATAATTTTAAGTTCGGTTTAGATTGTATTATCTCAAAAATTAATTCGAGTTCAGATTCAGATTCAAATTGATGACTCCTTAACCCGAATTTGAACCGAAATCGATATTTTAAAAAAAACTCTACGTTGAAATTTGGTGCAAAATAACATGAACGCTAAGTGAATGTATTCTTTCAGCATTGACGCATTTTAGTACTTTCTCTGTCGAAATGTTGCTGCAGATTAGGCATTCTTTGCCTCTTAAAAGGCTAAATCCTAACAAAATTTTAATTTATTTTCATATAATTCGATTTTATTCAAATCTAATTTTTTTCAAACCGAAATAATTCTGTTTGAATACTTATTAGGTTTGATTAAATTTCTGAACAATTTTTTAAAAAATAATTTTTTCTAAATAATAAACTCAAATTTCCTTCGGCTATATGAACACTCTAAACATATGCCCTTTGAAAACAAAGCCAGGGGCGGACTAGGGTTTTGTCGACTGAAAATCACAGGACAATGAAGAAATCACTATTCTATCTAATTAAAGGTAAGCTACTGTAACCTGTTAGAATAAGAATATTCATTTTTTTAAAAAAAAAAATTCTCCTATCACTAAACCCTACCAAGTGCCAAGAAAAATATTAATTGAACTCTGACGGAAGTGAACCATGCAGGGTAGGGTTGACTTTTGGTAAATGGGAACAAGGTTGTTTTGGTCAATTGCGATTCGAGTCATTCACCAAAAAAAAAATAAAAAAATTGAGATTCGAGTCGTGGTTACACTTGTCTCATTTAAGTCATGATTGTATCATTCCACAACCAAACTTGGATTAGTCGTCCTTCAATGATATCCGCAGTTGCCTTTTCTGTTTTTTTTTTTTTTGAAATAAGTAGCTAACTTTTCTTGGTCTAAAACATTAAATAGCTTGGTGTATAATATTTTGACTTGCAATTTTTTCTATAAAAACTTATCAAAATTTATTATGGGAACTAAGAAGTGCAACTTATTGAAAATTTCATTGTAAAAAGTCTAATCTAAAATAGATTTATAAAGCTATGGTGTATTTGTATTGTATTTGGCTAAGATATTTTTTATTTAAAATTTTTTAAAAAAAATTTTTTATAAGAAAAAATAAAATTTAATTATAATTTTAGGCTAACCAAATACTATTCAAATATATTCTAAAATGAAAGTGTTGTAGGGATGTTCAAAAACTGAATCAGACCTAATAATCAAATCAAATCGAACTAAATTTTTCGGTTCGTTAAATTTTGTAATTTTTCGATTTGATTCGATTCGATTTTTTATTTAGGTTATCGAATCGAAAATTAAACTAAAAAATTAAAATTTTAAAATATAAATATAAGAATATATTTTAGTAACGAGTTTTTATTTTTATTTTTTAAAAATAAATATAAGAACAAATTATGGTTATATTTTTTATATTTATTTTTAAAAAATAAATATAAAAATATATTACTATAATGTGTTCTTGTAATTATTTCTGAACCGAACTGAATGAAAAAATTAAATAATAAAATTGAATAGTAAAACGATTTAATTTAATTTTTTAAAAAATAAAAAATAAATTACTAAATAATAAAATTAAAATCGAATTGAAAACCTTTCACGAATGGTAGGTAAAGCAATAATTGAATTGGTTAGAACAATGAAGCACTGAGGTGGCATGTCCATTTCTAAGGAGGTAGGGGCCCAAAAAGCTTCTGGTTCGGACAGATTGTCACCGCCACCATAAATGTTTGAATCCTCCTCCTCCTTCTTCTTCCTTTTTTTTTTTTTTTTGAAACAAAAAGTAGAGAAACGTGAATCCTTTAAATTAGCTATTGCTGCACAAACATTTTGTGGAGAGTTTACTTTACTATTCAAAATATTAAGATTTTTAATTTTTCTCTAGCTGATATACAAATAGCAAATGTTATAACAATCGATATTGAATAATCTTCTTCTACATAGTCTTTATAAAAATTTAAGAAAATGTCTTAAACACCGTTCGATTATATTTGCATTGAATTACATTACGAAGTAGAGTTTAATATAAAATTTTTATTTATGTATTATTTTTTGTTTATAAATAATTTACTTTTAAAAAATTTAAAATAAAAAATTTTAAATTTAAATTCTATCTAATTTCACACAATGACTCTTTCCTTAAAAGTCAATTTAGTTTCTTCCATTCAAAATTTGTTATCGGTGTAGAGATTAGATTTGAGTTTTATTTTAGTTAAATTATATTAGAAATTATAAAAATAAATTATTTTTTTTAAAAAATAAACTTTAAAGTAAAAATAAGTCAAATTTTTTTATTGAAAATCTGATCCAAATAGCCCTAAACAAATCAAGGAAGACAGGTAAGTCGATTTTTTTCTAACACAAGCTAAATGGGCTTTCCGTTGTTGAATTGATATCTTAATTATAATTATTCTTTGTTATAAATAATTATTATATATATAATAAATAATTATTTATTTTTTAAATAAATTAATTTTTTAATAAAATTTTAATTTAATAATTAAAAACTCATTCAATACGTGATTAGGAAAAAAAGCAAATTCATAACACTGAGGCAAGATACAGCCTTGCTTGGCTTGTTGAAAATGGGATTCCAAAGACTGCTACTGTAAATGGGTCCCGAAGAAGAACGAAGGCGAACCAACTACGATGAGAACGCCATGCTTCAATTACAGTTTGGACTGATTTATTTGGTTCAGCAGATGACTACATGATCACACGGCGAGGATGTGAGAAGATTCAATTGGTCATTTCGTCTTTCTTCATTTTAATACCGGGATGAAAGACATCAATAGCAAGACGAAACACGATTAAATTTATAATGTTAAAAGGAAAAGTGATTGCAGAGCAGTGATTCGGTAGGGTTGACTTCTGGTAAATAGGGTGTTCATTCTGTTTTAGGTTTGATTTTCAATTTAAAATGTTGATTTTTATTCTATATTTTTAAAAAATTTAAAAACAAATCGAATCGAATCTTTTACAAAATAAATATAATCAAACCGAAATAAATTAATTCAGTTTGATGCAAAATTAAATTTCTAATAATGAAAAAAAATAAAAGAACAAGAATAAAAATGCTATAATTCTTCGTATATGAACCTATTTATATAGGTGCTCATCAATAATATTTTTCATATGAATGCATTTAACTAATGCATTCATTAATAAATTTTTTAGTTCAATTTTTTATTTAAACACAAAAATAAAAAATCAAACTAAATTATATACTATTATTATAAATTGAACCGAATCAAATCAAAATAATAAAAAATAAAACAAAAAAAATTAGTTTAATTCAATTCAATTTTTAAATTACACAGAATAATAAACACCGCTCCTAGTAGTAAATTTTACAAATGTTATTTTGGGGATTGAATTCTTTAGGGCGTTTCATGGTTTGAGACTATCATTTTAAGTCATGCATGTTTGTAATTATTCCACTATTAATCTTCGATTTAGAGTGTACTTGCTTGAATGATGTTAATAGTTGACTTTCACTTTCAGATTCTAAAAAGTAAGAATTTGAGCTAGATGAAAACGAACAGGCTACCCAATCTTGGAAACAAACAGATGAAGACTGAAAAAGCATCCGAACGCCATCACAGGCGATGGCAAGAGCATCAATAGTAACTCAGAATTAGTGCTTCAAACATACTTCCATCTGAATGTCTACTTTTAAGACCTTTAGTTTTTTTCTACAACAGGATACACAAACCTGATCTTAAAAATTGCATAGCAGTTTGCATTTCTTTAACGTGTGTGGATCTTGAAAGAACTACAAAGTATACGCATGTGATTTAACCAAGAGTCGGGAGTCGTCCCTGTTCTCAGTCTCCCACAAACTGGCATCGATTTCGAAACCGACCGGGTAAAGATCGGCAGCTGATTTCATAGATTCTGTACTCGGCACATCTGTTGTTATGCTCGATATTCGGCTCTCGTTCAGATCCGTTATTAGGAGTCCCTCGGCCATGTCCTCGGGCTCCATGCGCTCACTAGAGGGAATTGACTCAGAAATGAGCTTTTCATCTACTCGTCCTTCAAGCATGCTAACCACTGTCGACATACTTGGTCGAACACTCTGCGAGACGTTGGCGCAAAGGAGGGCTACGTTTATTGTCAACATAACCTCCTCAAGATCAAAGTCGGACCCAAGTCTTGAATCTACTAGCTCCATCAATTTGCCTTCCTTCTTCAACACTTGAGCCTAATGGAAAGAAAGAACCAGCTGATGAGAGAGTTTCTGTGAAGACCAGATGCGCACAGTAATAGGAGGTAACAATGTTTTGTCCTTGCTCAATACAATGGAGATTGACCAAAATTAAAGCTAAACGTACAAACATTTGATCCAAGAAAGAAAAGCGACGTGAAATGGAATAGAATGTGCAAATTTACCCAGTCAAGAATACCGAAGCAATCCTCCTTCAGGTCTATACTTGTGTTACACTTCCCACTGACGATTTCCAAGAGGACAATCCCAAAGCTATAGACATCCGCCTTGTTGGTTAAGTAGCCCCTCAATGCGTACTCAGGTGCCATATACCCACTGAAAATTTATTAGTGTGATCTCAGGATACAAATGCCAACTATAAGTTCCCAGGAAAGACATCCATTAATAAGTTTATTACTTGTACATATATAGGCCTCTACTCAACAAATCAATTCAACGGTTCAAAATGTTGAAGACCCAAAAGTTGTTGTGCCCGGGGGGGGTTGGAATAATCTTATGCATAAAACAAGAATTACCATAACTATGATATGAATTCCTTCTCCCTAGAAGAATTTCTGAGAAACTTACAGGGTTCCGGCTACTCGAGTACTTATATGGGAATTTTCTTCCTCGTGAAGCTTGGCCAGGCCAAAGTCGGATATCTTGGGGTTTAAATTCTTATCGAGCAGCACGTTGGTGGCCTTGATATCTCTGTGGACAATCTTCAATCTTGATTCTTCGTGAAGATAAGTTAAACCTTTTGCTATACCAACACAGATATTATGCCTTGTTTGCCAATCCAATTCCAAATGGTGTTCTTGTGGTCCTGTTTGTTACCGGGCAAAGAGACAAGATGAATAAAAAATGCCAAGTATGTTAAAGTAGTTGATGTTAGAGAACTTGATAAAGGCGTGTGTTTATTCAAATGTGCAGCTGTAATTTTACCAAACAATGCTCGAGCAAGACAGTTATTTTCCATGTACTCATACACAAGAGACAATTGATTTCCCTCAACGCAACATCCATAGAGCTTTACAAGATTAGGATGTTGTAGAGCAGAAATCAGCCCTATTTCATTCACAAATTCACGGTTGCCCTGATTCGATCTGGAAGAAAGCTGCTTCACGGCGATTTTGGTGCCATCCGACAGATTACCCTTCAATCAGACAGAATACCAGATTAAAAGATATCTCATGTTTCCACTAAAATTTAGAAAAAAGAAAGCAGTCCTGGACTTGGGTTACCTTGTAGACGGAACCAAAACCACCTTCTCCAATTTTGTTAGCTGCATCAAAGTTATTTGTGGCAGCTTTAATTTGCCTCAGGGTGAATGATCCGGTTTGAAGGTCCAGAGCTCTAAGATCTGTCAAAGAAACCAATTGTAACATAATCAGACAGATAAATGTAGGATGTACGATCTAGCGACTGCATTCACTAGAAAATGAGCAAAAGCGAAGCAAATGGTTGCTGCAGCTGTGCCAAGCATAGTATCACTTCTAGTGCTTATTATGGAAATAGAAATCACAAATAATCCTAAATAATACGGTGATACCTGCAATTTTAGGAAGAACAAGAAGCAGGTATCAACCAGTGAAATACTTTAATTAGGTATTATATACTTGTCAAAGAAAATAGGCACTACCTTGTTCCATTGTATCCTTGCATTTCAAGCAACCTCTCCACCAAAGCACATAAACTAGAAGCAGAGAGATGGCTAATACGAAAAGAATCACAATCCCAACTATTGCGCCTGGCGACAGGCCATTTCGATGTTCTGATGGCGGTATGAAATCTGGAGATGGGGTTGGATGGGTAACAAATGTAGATTAGTATTTATTGGGGTAAACCTCTTGCACTGCAAGAGAGAAGACAATACTAACACTATTGTCTTTTCAAAGAGAATAGAATTTTAGCAACTAATTACCAGGTTCCACAGAAATTGCTGAAACAAGAGGGCCATAAACTCCTCTAACAGGAATCCCTGTGGTACCTTTCCCAGCCCAGTAGAAGTGTATCTCTAGGGTATTGTCATCAGAGACCTCAACTGTAAAGTTTTTGATGATGCGCTTATTGACTCCCCCTGCTTCTTCTTCAATATTTAAATCTTTTAGCACCAAGCTTTCCTGATGAAGAATCATCAAACCACCTAAAAAATTATGCAAGTACTAATCCGTACTAGAAACTATATTTCGAGGAATACTAAAATTAAAAGGACAAATTATTAAACTCAATAATATTTATATCTGCACCGATCCAGATTCCCCTTTTTTTTTTTTTTTTTGTTTTAACTGTCTTGTCTTCTTGCTCAAAAATTTTCACTTCAAGACAATGATGAAGCCAAGTTCAATACCTGAATGTACACATCAAATAAGCGCCTTCCGAGGCTACTATATGTTCTGTCATCAGTAAACATGATTTCTGCAAAGTGAAGGTTTACTCTGTAGGTCCCTTTTACCATGCAGAGTCCATAATAGAACAGTGAAAGGGGAGAAAGTCGTGCGTCCATGTAGAGTTCATTATCAGAATTGGTTCCTGAGATTCTCGTACTGTTTCTCCAAATATATTCTTCTGCCTTATCATCATCATCCAAGAAGTGGCCTGTGCTGCTCATCATCCAATTCGTTCTACTCTGGAAGAACAACCCTGAATGCGTATCGTTTTCATAACTCGTAGTCGTACCGGCATCGTCAACTTGTACTTGCCTTCCACCACAATTTATATGGAGGGAGGACCAACCTGGGACCAAAAGAATTACTCCTACTTTCTTGCATATTATCATTTGCTATCACTGAAGGAACATAAAACAAATAGAAAAAAGATTTCATTCCATCAAACAAAGCAAAGCGTAACACTCACTTCATCTGGGATTGAATGTGCTATTTTAACTTAATTAAGAAGAGTAGTTTGATTAAAAATAAATTAATATAATATTTTTATTAATTAAAAGAATTACTTGTAGAAATCTATATATTGATAGAAATTAAATCCCTTAAATTAAGAGAATCAAAGAAAATAATGGTGAGACCATTGTATTAGTAGATTGGTAATGAAAAATTTAAATGAAATATGTATCTATTCTTGAGAAGTGAATATTCGATTCTATATCTAAAAAAAAAATGAACATTCAATTTAGAATACAAAAATAATTATTTTGGCTGCTGTAGCAACAGTGCAGGTTCGCATGTGAAATCATTATGCTCTTTCCGTATTCATATAGTATATGGAAAATGTCAAGAAGCATACAAAGAAAGCTAGTGCCACAAACAGCTAAGTAAACTATCAAAAAGAGATGGAATTGAGATTAACTCACTCCGTGGACAAGAAAAACTTCGCAGGCATGAAACGATGCCTCTGAAAAACAAAGTGATGCCCAAATTAGTCTCCTTCCATGATGGACTATGGAGTTGTTCAATAAGAAAACAAACTCGTAAACTGTCCAAATTCCAAAATATACAGGACAAGTAGGGCTTTATATATCTAATACCAATACATTCTTCAATATACTGGTTAGTATACAAATTAATGGGGATTACTTTATACAGGACAATTTTATTAATGCAAGACAGTTTTTGATAATTTTAACCTTTTATAAATTTAAATTACAAAAAAATGTAAATGGGGAAGCCCAATCTGGGCGCCCAGCTCCCTTTTTTTTTGTTTTTTCTGTTTCTTTTTTAAAATAGTAATAAAAATATTATTTTATTAATTTAAACTTTCGGTATGAATTTTTTAAAAAATTTTATTAAGATTTTAAAATTATAATGATTCAAAATTAATTTAAAATTTAATTACAATCAATTATAATTTTAAAGATCTATTTTTTATATTTTAAATTTTAAAAAATTTAAATAGGTGATGAAATTCAATTGAAATTTGGTATCCTTATCTTATTTCAATTAATTACAATCATTCAAAACTAACTGAATATTTGATTACAATTAACAAAAATCTTTTAAATTTTTCTTATTATCTCATAGTTTGAAGGCTTAAATAGATGATTGAATTCAAATAAATAATAAAAAAATTAAATTTAGTTACATTAATTAGGACAAATGTATAAGTAAATAAAGAAGTACAAAAAATATTAAATAAAATTTAATAATATATATAATTTAAAACAAATAAAGAACAAAATTTTAAAAATCAAGCACCTAATGTAAATTAAAGCAAGTAAAAATATATTAAATAAAACAAAAAGAAAAAAGAAAAAAATAATAAAATAATAAAAAAGTAGGTTGGGCGCCCACCAACTATTGTCTGCGTTAGCTTTTGGCGCAGCCCAAAGCTGGAGCAGACACCGGTGTTGGGCAGTGGGCACCCCCATTTACAGTGGTTTTTTTTTAAAAAAATTAGATTTATAAAAAATTAAAATTATCAAAAATTATTTCATATTAATAAAATCATCTTCTGTACAATATTTATACAAATTAAATTGTATTATATGCGACTATATCCTTGGATTGGGAGAAATTAATAAGTTTAAACTAATCACATGATTCCATATTATGCAATTTAACATTAGAGTGTGTATTAAAACATTTAAAATCTACTATTATTCTTTAATTCCCCCATCCTTAAAAATTTGTCAAACTTCATAAAGACATGACTCACGACATTTACAAAAATTAAAAAACAAAAATGAAAATTTTTATAGCCGATGAAAATGAGACTAAAGGAATAGCATTTATAATTACAATAAGAAGAAGAGAATGTAATCTCACAAGTTTCTTGTCTGACAACTTGAGACTCCTGAGGTTCCTAAAGTGAGAAGACGGTTGAAGGAAAGGTCACTGGACAAATATTACCAACGTTAGCAATCACAAAACCAACGTCAAATGAAAAAAAAAATGATTGATTTATTAAATGAACTGTAACTGCGTACACTGATTTTAGACATAAGACATATGGTTTTTATAAAAAAAATTATGTGGAAAATTCAAAATGGGTGAAATTGTAATAAAAGAATCTACATTTTATTAATGAAACAAAGATTAAGGACAAATAAGTCATTTTATTAATTTAGAGGTTAGTCAAAGGTATTTCATTTCACCTTTTGATGGAAGAGGACAAATTGAGAAAATTTGAAAGTTAAATATTGATTGATGACAAGTAAAAAGTTAGATAGAATGTTATTAGGATTCCTCCATAAATTTTTGAATGACAAAATGAATTTTTCCTTCACAAAAGTACAACCATTACGATTTAATAACTTCAAATCTTTTAGTATATTCTTTAATACATTATATCAATTAAATTACACTATACATAATAATATTATCGGACTAATCACATAGTTTCATATAATACCATTTAACAAGTACTCCCTCCAGTTTCAAAATATATGTCATAATTTATTTTTAATTTTTTCAAAATATTTATCTTTTTTTTATATACTTGATTCATTTATTATCTCCTTTACCAAATTTACCATCGTCTTCAATGAATCATTAAATGCTTTTATTTTTCTAAAATCATAAATTTTTCAATCAACTATTTAAATTACCAATCTCTAATATTAAATTTGTCTTTTGAAATGCTAACCAAGAACTTTTAAATAAAGACATTTTATGCATCTATTTAATTTTTTTATGAAATTTATTAAAATTTTAATTTTCATATAAAGTCAAACTAGGACGCATATTTTGAAATGAAAAGAATATACTATTAGTCAATATATTAAACCAACATTAATTGACATAACTCACATTCTGTCATTGTTAAGCATCCAATCAGGAACTGGTCCACTAAGGAAGTTTCTTGTCAAATAACTGTGCCAAAATCAACATAGGAGAATCAGGTTTGCAGCCATCCTTCCGCAGAAGTGTTAATCAAGGATGAGTTATCAAAACCCTTACATGTATTCAATTTCTCTCAGACCAGAGAAGCTGTCTGGAATTCGTCCACCTATTTGATTAAAACTCAGGTCCCTGTAATTGCAACAACTGACGGAGTTAGTCTGGTAAAGGAGTGGTATCAAGGTTAAGTTCTAGTGGTAGCATGCTTGATCAAATTAATCCAATCAAAAGATTTCAATTTTCTACTATCAGTTTCTATGTTAGAGAAGGGAGGAAAAAACGTCAACCATAAAAGATCAGATTGTTAGGGACGTATTTGGACAGGGTTTCATACTACAGAAACAACCTCAGCTCCTTATATTCTAGGGAAGAAGAGTATAGGCATCATAGACGAATTAAACCCACTTACAATGTTTTTAGTCTTGTGAATGAGCCCAGAAACTCAGGTAACTGGCCGATGATATTGCAACTCCTCAATATCCTACACATCCAATCCCACAGCAAGTCAGAAGACCGAATGAACAAGTAGGTTCCCCCTCTGAAGAGGGCTATAGAAAATGGCAGAAGACTCACAATGTTTTCAGATGTTTTGCATTACTGAGGGGAGGAAAAGTTGAGTCGCTGCCATTCAAATCACTGATTCTCCTGTTTACATGAATTCAGAGAGGAGAACTTCATTATTTTTTTATGGACGAAAATATCACAAGATAGAAGATGTAACCGTAGTTTAGTAAAAAGTGTTTCTAACGGATTGATTAGTTACAATCTCCATGGCTCACAATTTCAATCACTTAGAATGTATAAATCACAATGGCAGCGCAACTCACAAGTCAGTTAATTCTGTCAATGATGCAATGCCCAGAGGGATTGGTCCACTTAGACCACTACCCTGAATCACCCTGCAATAATCAGTTTTAGTTAACAGTACCATAACAAGCAATCGAGAAAAAATAACTGCTTTCAATTTCTCTGAAAAGAATTGGATAACCAGTTGAAGTATTGAATGGGTTCTCAGTGTCTTACAGCTTCTCCATATTTGTCCAGTTTTGGATAAAATCAGGTATGCTTCCCAAGAATTGGTTATCCCCAAGGCGACTGCGTTTGCGTTAAGGGAACAACATTAATAATCACTTCTTAAAGAGACCAAATTTGTCCACAGAACTGGAATTTTCTCGCTGAAATATGAAAATAAGGGGCTCACAAGTCCTTCAAAGTGTTCAACTTAGCTAGTGTTTCTGGCAACACCCCTGTCAAATAATTTGAGGTTAAAAGTCTGCAATGACACCAAAAACCCAAAAGGAGTCAATTCTGGTAACTGATGAAAGCAGAAACTTATATTTTGATACTTCTGAATGATGTTCAAGATTTTCACCCAAAGAAAAAAGAAACGCCAACGGCGTCTTACAGTCTTTCTATGCTTGTTAGATTCCCAAACTCTTCAGGGATACTTCCAGTCAACTGATTGACCTCGAGAACCCTATCACGAATGTAACCGGATTAAATAAATTGTAAAAAACAAGGTTAACTCTAATCGCATTTTCACAGGGAAAAGCCTTAAGAATACTCGAAAAGTAAGGAGAAGGATTAAGTAGATATCTTACAGAGTTTCAAGCGTGCTAATGTTTGCAAGTTCTTTTGGTATTGTTCCTGACAAACGGTTTCCTAAAAGGGAACTTCAGTACAGCCATTTGCGTATCTGTCAATTCTTGAACAAAAACTGCTTTCTAACAAAACAGAAATGATCATAGGAGTGCAGGAGAAAGCGTACATGTTCACAAGTTGCATGGAACCCCATTCCGCAGGGATTGTACCGTTCAGGTAGTTGCGGGTGAGATCACTACATCAGTGTTGAAGAGATTGAAAATCAATAACAGTTGAAGTGGAAAATGACTTTCACTAGCTCGTGATACTGATATGGGGATGGAATCAAGGGATGGACTTACATTTCTTGGAGGAAAGGAAGTCTAACCAATTCTGGTGGCAATATTCCTTGAAGATTCTGTGTTTTGAGTACTCTGTTGCTCAGTAGATGAAAAACCCATCAATTGGAAGAACGTAAATGGAGCAACAAAAGCTATAGAAAGGCAAAATTGTTTTTGCTATTTCAGGGTATTTTCTTTAGTTTCTTCTGAATTTTCCATTACCATAGAGGCAAAGACACTGCATGGGAGCTACCTACAATATTTTGTAGCAACACTCTTTGAGAAAGAAAAAATTATTACCCATGGTTGTGTGTCAACTTTCTCTGTTTCAAAATAACCAAATTGTAAATCTTTTTTCGATTTCAAAATATTTAGGGGGAATTGAATAGAGTTTGTATTGGATAGTTTCTATTATTATTATTATTATTTTTGCTAAGTAGATATTTTCTATAATTATTTATAAGAAGGAAATATAACCAAGACCCAATCAAAATATGTCCAACTTTGTAGTAATTTTAAATTTTATTTTTTTGAAAATTATCCTCACTATAATATAATTTTATTATTTGATTGGTTTCTCTAGTAAAGAACATTTTTTAGCAATTAAATTAATGTCTTGCGATCTGCTCTACTCGTTTATACGGTCTATTTCATATTTAACTCAACTCAGTGCAAGCTCCTGAAAAGGTTGTGCCTAAACTTGAGACCAAGTTCACGGGTTAACTTAGATTGGGTTTCACACAGAACCCAATGCAAATTTCTCATCTCACATTTCACTTTTTCTCTAATAAAAATTTCTCTCTCCCGAAAGCCAAGATAAAAAATCTCAAAATCAAACTCTATCTAATCACACCCTAAATGAAAGGAACTGAAAATGAAAATGAAAGGTTGGCCGGACTTCAAATTCATAACAACCAACAAACGCAACTTTTAAAGATCAAGAACCTAATTTCACTTTCCAAGAACCTCTGAAAAAACGAAAAAGAAAGAAAGAAAAAAGTAAAAAAAGTATTCTACTGTTCAAGAACGATGAGAGACTGAACTCCAGTCCATCGACATTACCATCAAGAAACAACAAGCAAGTAAATGTCCTCTGAGATGAACGAAGGAAATACGAACATACATGCTCACAACATGGCATACGGTGTTGTTGGCGAATGAACAATTACAAGTAACTGCGCTCACAGATCCTTTGATGGGACTTGTGACCCAGCTGGATTCTCCACTACATGGATCTACTCTGAAATTCCAATCGGTCTTCCCTAGAGTTATGGCTATTTGCTCCAAAGCTCGAACTACAAACAAAACAAAAACCGACCATTTTCATTCCGGCAATCAAAAAATCAGACTAGATTAAAGCATCTCTGCTTTTGCAGTGTACAGTTAAGCAGTACCTTCATCACTAGGCAGAGTGGCGGCAGAGCCAAGAATTGCCAAGAAAATGGTGATTGCGGCAGCTGAAGAAAGGATTCGCCGGAGGAAATACATTGCCGCAGACCTTAGACGAGAGAGGGAAGTCGAAAGTTGACTGATGGAGAATCAATTGTTATGCCAAGAAGGCAAACATTACCATTATTAATCATTCTCTTCTTCCTTTTACTTGTACTTTAACCGGCGGTACTCTTAGTCCTCTTTCCTTCTCTCTCATCCTTCACCAACTTGTGCCTCATCCTCTTTCTCCTTACCACACCTACTCTCTGCCGTCACTACCACTTCTTTCTTACCCTTTTCGTTTTTCTTTCCTCCTCCACTAACTTCCAAAGCATGCTATCTCTTTCTCTCATCACTTATCGTTTTGACCCTCACATTATCTCTTCTCTCTCTTTCCTTTTTTTTCCTCCAAAGGGCCTCCCTTGGAAGGTTAGAAAAGATAAGAAACGAAAGCTAAGGGAGAAAGAGTACAGTAACACGATGGTTTAAGGCAGGGAAGCCAGTACTTGGACATGATGAAAGCGAAAGAGAAAGTGAAAAAAGGACCTACCCTTTTTGTTTTTCTTTCCTCTTCAACTAACTTCCAAAGCATTGTATCCCTTTCTCTCATCTCTTATCGTTTTGTCCCTCACATTGTCTCTTCTCTCTCTTTCCTTCTTTTTCCTCCAAAGGGCCTCCCTCGGAAGGTTAGAAAAGATAAGAAACGAAAGCTGAGGAGAAAAAAGCACAGATATCACGATGGTTTAGGGTGGGAAGCAAGTCTTGGGCAGGATGAATGGGAAAGCGGAAAGTGAAAAAGAGCCTACCCTTTTCGTTTTTCTTTCCTCCTCCACTAACTTCCAAAGCATTGTATCCCTTTCTCTCATCTCTTATCGTTTTGGCCCTCACATTGTATCTTCTCTCTCTTTCCTTCTTTTTCCTCCAAAGGGCCTCCCATGGAAGGTTAGAAAAAGATAAGCAAAGCTCAGAGGAGAAAGAGCGATGAACTACGATGGTTTAGGGTGGGGAAGCTAGATCTTGGACAGGGATGAGAGGAAAGGGAAAGGGAAAATGATAAAAAGCGACCTACCCTTTTCGTTTTTTTTCCTCCTCCACTAACTTCCAAAGCATTGTATCCCATTCTCTCATCTCTAATCGTTTTGACCTCACTTTGCTCTCTTCTCTCTCTTTCCTTCTTTTTTCTCCAAAGGGCCTCCCTGGAAGGTTAGAAAAGATAAGAAAGCAGCTAAAGGAAAAAAGAGCGATAACATGATGGTTTAGGGTGGGAAGCTCAGATCTTTGGGACAGGGATGAAAGGGGAAAGGGAAAGTGATAAAAAGGCCTACCGCTTTTCGCTTTTCTTTCCTCCTCCACTAACTTCAAAAGCATTGTATCCCTTTTCTCTCATCTCTTATCGTTTTGTCCTCACTTTGTCTCTTCTCTCTCCTTCCTTCTTTTTCCCTCCAGCGGCCTCCTTAGAAGGTTAGAAAAGATAAGAAACGAAAGCCAAGGAGAAAAAGCACATGAATACGATGGTTTAGGGTGGGGAAGCGAAAGTCTTGGACGAGGATGAAAGGGAAAGTGAAAGTGAAAAAAGAGGGCCTACCACTTTTCGCTTTTTTTCTTTCCTCCTCCACTATCTTCCAAAGCATTGTATCCCTTTCTCTCATCTCTTATCATTTTGACACTCATATTGTCTCTTCTCTCTCTTTCTTCTTTTTTCCTCCAAAGCGGCCTCCTTGGAAGGTTAGAAAAGATAAGAACGAAAGCCAAGGGAAAAAGAGACAAGATATCACGATGGTTTAGAGTGGGGAAGCCAGATCTTGGACAGGATGAAAGGGAAAGGGAAAGTGATAAAAGCGCTGCCTTTCTCGCTTTTATTTCCTCCTCCACTAACTTCCAAAGCATTGTATCCCTTTCTCTCATCTCTTATCGTTTTATCCCTCACATTGTCTCTTCTCACTCTTTCCTTCTTTTTCCTCCAAAGGGCCTCCCTTGGAAGGTTGGAAAAGATAAGAAACGAAAGCCAAGGGAAAAAAAGCACAGAATCACGAGGGTTTAGGGTGGGAAGCTCGAGACTTGGGACAGGGATGAATGGGAAAGGAAAGTGAAAAAAGGAGCCTACTGCTTTTCGCTTTTTCTTTCCTCCTCCACTAACTTCCAAAGCATTGTATCCCTTTCTCTCATCTCTTATCATTTTGACCCTCACATTGTCTCTTCTTCTCTCTTTCCTTCTTTTTCCTCCAAAGGGACTCTCCCTGGGAAGGTTAGAAAAGATAAGAAACGAAAGCCAAGGAGAAAAGAGCACGATAATATCGATGGTTTAGGGTGGGGAAGCAAGATCTTGGACAGGGATGAAAGCGGGAAAGGAAAAGTGAAAAAAGAGGCCTACCCTTTTCGTTTTTCTTTCCTCCTCCACTAATTTACAAAGCATTGTATCCCTTTCTCTCATCTCTTATCGTTTTGACCCTCACTTTGTCTCTTCTCTCTCTTTCCTTCTTTTTCCTCCAAAGGGCCTCCCTTGGAAGGTTAGAAAAGATAAGAAACGAAAGCCAAGGGAAAAAAGAGCACGAGAACACGATGGTTTAGGGTGGGGAAGCCCAGATCTTGGATAGGATGAAAGGGAAAGGAAAGTGATAAAAAGGGCCTACCCTTTTCGCTTTTCTTTCCTCCTCCACTAACTTCCAAAGCATTGTATCCCTTTCACTCATCTCTTATCGTTTTGTCCCTCACTTTGTCTCTTCTCTCTCCTTCCTTCTTTTTCCTCCAAAGGGCCTCCCTTAGAAGGTTAGAAAAGATAAGAAACGAAAGCCAGGGAGAAAAAGCACAGAATATCGATGGTTTAGGGTGGGGAAGCCCAAGATTTGGGACAGGATGAAAGGGAAAGGAAAGTGAAAAAAGGGCCTACCCTTTTCGTTTTTCTTTCCTCCTCCACTATCTTCCAAAGCATTGTATCCCTTTCTCTCATCTCTTATCATTTTGACACTCATATTGTCTCTTCTCTCTCTTTCCTTCTTTTTCCTCCAAAGGGCCTCCTTGGAAGGTTAGAAAAGATAAGAAACGAAAAGCCAAGGGAAAAAAGAGCACGATAACACGATGGTTTAGGGTGGGAAGCCGAGTACTTGGACGAGGATGAAAGGGAAAGGGAAAGTGATAAAAGGGGCCTACCCTTTTCGCTTTTATTTCCTCCTCCACTAACTTCCAAAGCATTGTATCCCTTTCTCTCATCTCTTATCGTTTTATCCCTCACATTGTCTCTTCTCACTCTTTCCTTCTTTTTCCTCCAAAGGGCCTCCCTTTGATGGTTAGAAAAGATAAGAAACGAAAGCCAAGGGAGAAAAAGCACAGTATCACGAGGGTTTAGGGTGGGGAAAGCCGATGCTTGGACGAGATGAATGGGAAAGGGAAAGTGAAAAAAAGGGCCCTACCACTTTTCGTTTTTTCTTTCCTCCTCCACTAACTTCCAAAGCATTGTATCCCTTTCTCTCATCTCTTATCATTTTGACCCTCACATTGTCTCTTCTCTCTCTTTCCTTCTTTTTCCTCCAAAGGGCCTCACCCTGAAGGTTAGAAAAGATAAGAAAACGAAAGCCAAGGAGAAAGAGCACAATAACACGATGGTTTAGGGTGGGAAGCCAATGACTTGGACAGGATGAAAGGGAAAGGAAAAGTGAAAAAAGGGCCTACCCTTTTCGTTTTTCTTTCCTCCTCCACTAACTTCCAAAGCATTGTATCCCTTTCTCTCATCTCTAATCGTTTTGACCCCTCACTTTGCCTCTTCTCTCTCTTTCCTTTCTTTTTTTCCTCCAAAGGGGCCTCCTTGGAAGGTTAGAAAAGATAAGAAACGAAAGCCAAGGGAAAAAGAGCACAGTAACACGATGGTTTAGGGTGGGGAAGCCAGTACTTGGATAGGATGAAAGGGAAAGGGAAAGTGATAAAAAGGCCTACCCTTTTCGCTTTTCTTTCCTCCTCCACTAACTTCCAAAGCATTGTATCCCTTTCACTCATCTCTTATCGTTTTGTCCCTCACTTTGTCTCTTCTCTCTCCTTCCTTCTTTTTCCTCCAAAGGGCCTCCCTTGGAAGGTTAGAAAAGATAAGAAACGAAAGCCAAGGTAGAAAAAGCAAAGTAACACGATGGTTTAGGGTGGGGAAGCCAGTACTTGGACAGGATGAAAGGGAAAGGGAAAGTGAAAAAAGGGCCTACCCTTTTCGTTTTTCTTTCCTCCTCCACTATCTTCCAAAGCATTGTATCCCTTTCTCTCATCTCTTATCATTTTGACACTCATATTGTCTCTTCTCTCTCTTTCCTTCTTTTTCCTCCAAAGGGCCTCCCTTGGAAGGTTAGAAAAGATAAGAAACGAAAGCCAAGGGAGAAAGAGCACAGTAACACGATGGTTTAGGGTGGGGAAGCCAGTACTTGGACAGGATGAAAGGGAAAGGAAAAGTGAAAAAAGGGCCTACCCTTTTCGTTTTTCTTTCCTCCTCCACTAATTTACAAAGCATTGTATCCCTTTCTCTCATCTCTTATCGTTTTGACCCTCACTTTGTCTCTTCTCTCTCTTTCCTTCTTTTTCCTCCAAAGGGCCTCCCTTGGAAGGTTAGAAAAGATAAGAAACGAAAGCCAAGGGAAAAAGAGCACAGTAACACGATGGTTTAGGGTGGGGAAGCTCAAGATTTGGATAGGATGAAAGGGGAAAGGAAAGTGATAAAAAGGCCTACCCTTTTCGCTTTTCTTTCCTCCTCCACTAACTTCCAAAGCATTGTATCCCTTTCACTCATCTCTTATCGTTTTGTCCCTCACTTTGTCTCTTCTCTCTCCTTCCTTCTTTTTCCTCCAAAGGGCCTCCCTTGGAAGGTTAGAAAAGATAAGAAACGAAAGCCAAGGTAGAAAAAGCACAGTAACACGATGGTTTAGGGTGGGAAGCCCAAGATTTGGACAGGATGAAAGTGAAAGAGAAAGTGAAAAAAAGGGCCTACCGCTTTTCGTTTTTTCTTTCCTCCTCCACTATCTTCCAAAGCATTGTATCCCTTTCTCTCATCTCTTATCATTTTGACACTCATATTGTCTCTTCTCTCTCTTTCCTTCTTTTTCCTCTAAAGGGCCTCCCTTGGAAGGTTAGAAAAGATAAGAAACGAAAGCCAAGGGAGAAAGAGCACAGTAACACGATAGTTTAGGGTGGGGAAGCCAGTACTTGGACAGGATGAAAGGGAAAGGGAAAGTGAAAAAAGGGCCTACCCTTTTCGTTTTTCTTTCCTCCTCCACTAACTTCCAAAGCATTGTATCCCTTTCTCTCATCTCTTATCGTTTTGGCCCTCACATTGTATCTTCTCTCTCTTTCCTTCTTTTTCCTCCAAAGGGCCTCCCTTGAAGGTTAGAAAAGATAAGAAAACGAAAGCCAAGGAGAAAGAGCACGATAACACGATGGTTTAGGGTGGGGAAGCAATGACTTGGACAGGGATGAAAGGGGAAAGGGAAAGGGAAAATGATAAAAGGGCCTACCCTTTTCGTTTTTTCTTTTCCTCCTCCACTAACTTCCAAAGCATTGTATCCCATTCTCTCATCTCTAATCGCTTTTGACCTCACTTTGCCTCTTCTCTCTCTCTTTCCTTCTTTTTTCCTCCAAAGTGGCCTCCCTTGGAAGGTTAGAAAAGATAAGAAACGAAAGCCTAAGGGAAAAGAGCACAAGAATATGATGGTTTAGGGTGGGGAAGCCAAGACTTGGACAGGATGAAAGTGAAAGGGAAAGTGATAAAAAGGCCTACCCTTTTCGCTTTTCTTTCCTCCTCCACTAATTTCCAAAGCATTGTATCCCTTTCTCTCATCTCTTATCGCTTTTGTCCCTCACTTTGTCTCTTCTCTCTCCTTCCTTCTTTTTTCCTCCAGAGGCCTCCTTGAAGGTTAGAAAAGATAAGAAACGAAAGCCAAGGGAGAAAAAGACAAGAATATCGATGGTTTAGGGTGGGGAAGCCCAAGATTTGGGACAGGGATGAAAGCGGAAAGGGAAAGTGAAAAAAGTGGCCTACCCTTTTCGTTTTTCTTTCCTCCTCCACTATCTTCCAAAGCATTGTATCCCTTTCTCTCATCTCTTATCATTTTGACACTCATATTGTCTCTTCTCTCTCTTTCCTTCTTTTTTCCTCCAGCGGCCTCCCTGGAAGCGTTAGAAAAGATAAGAAACGAAAGCCAAGGAGAAAGAGCACGAGAATACGATGGTTTAGAGTGGGGAAGTCAGTACTTGGACAGATGAAAGGGAAAGGGAAAGGGAAAATGATAAAAGGGCCTACCCTTTTCGTTTTTCTTTCCTCCTCCACTAACTTCCAAAGCATTGTATCCCATTCTCTCATCTCTAATCGCTTTTGACCTCTCACTTTGCCTCTTCTCTCTCTTTCCTTCTTTTTCCTCCAGTGGCCTCCTTGGAAGGTTAGAAAAAGATAAGAAACGAAAGCCAAGGGAAAAAGAGCACAAGAATATGATGGTTTAGGGCTGGGGAAGCCAAGTACTTGGACAGGATGAAAGGGGAAAGGGAAAGTGATAAAAAAGGCCTACCCTTTTCGCTTTTTCTTTCCTCCTCCACTAATTTCCAAAGCATTGTATCCCTTTCTCTCATCTCTTATCGTTTTGTCCCTCACTTTGTCTCTTCTCTCTCCTTCCTTCTTTTTTTCCTCCAGAGGCCTCCCTAGAAGGTTAGAAAAGATAAGAAACAAAAGCCAAGGGAGAAAAAAGCACAAATGAACACGATGGTTTAGAGTGGGGAAGCCCAAGATTTGGACAGGGATGAAAGTGGAAAGGGAAAGTGAAAAAAGGGCCTACCCTTTTCGTTTTTCTTTCCTCCTCCACTATCTTCCAAAGCATTGTATCCCTTTCTCTCATCTCTTATCATTTTGACACTCATATTGTCTCTTCTCTCTCTTTCCTTCTTTTTCCTCCAAAGGGCCTCCCTTGGAAGGTTAGAAAAGATAAGAAACGAAAGCCAAGGGAAAAAGAGCACAGTAACACGATGGTTTAGGGTGGGGAAGCCAGTACTTGGACAGGATGAAAGGGAAAGGGAAAGTGATAAAAGGGCCTACCCTTTTCGCTTTTATTTCCTCCTCCACTAACTTCCAAAGCATTGTATCCCTTTCTCTCATCTCTTATCGTTTTATCCCTCACATTGTCTCTTCTCACTCTTTCCTTCTTTTTCCTCCAAAGGGCCTCCCTTTGAAGGTTAGAAAAGATAAGAAACGAAAGCCAAGGGAGAAAAAGCACAGTAACACGAGGGTTTAGGGTGGGGAAGCCAGTACTTGGACAGGATGAATGGGAAAGGGAAAGTGAAAAAAGGGCCTACCCTTTTCGTTTTTCTTTCCTCCTCCACTAACTTCCAAAGCATTGTATCCCTTTCTCTCATCTCTTATCATTTTGACCCTCACATTGTCTCTTCTCTCTCTTTCCTTCTTTTTCCTCCAAAGGGCCTCCCTTGGAAGGTTAGAAAAGATAAGAAACGAAAGCCAAGGGAGAAAGAGCACAGTAACACGATGGTTTAGGGTGGGAAGCCCAAGATTTGGACAGGGATGAAAGGGAAAGGAAAAGTGAAAAAAGGGCCTACCCTTTTCGTTTTTCTTTCCTCCTCCACTAACTTCCAAAGCATTGTATCCCTTTCTCTCATCTCTAATCGTTTTGACCCCTCACTTTGCCTCTTCTCTCTCTTTCCTTCTTTTTCCTCCAAAGGGCCTCCCTTGGAAGGTTAGAAAAGATAAGAAACGAAAGCCAAGGGAAAAAGAGCACAGTAACACGATGGTTTAGGGTGGGGAAGCCAAGTACTTGACAGGGGATGAATGGGAAAGCGGAAAGTGAAAAAGGGCCTACCCTTTTCGTTTTTCTTTCCTCCTCCACTAACTTCCAAAGCATTGTATCCCTTTCTCTCATCTCTTATCGTTTTGGCCCTCACATTGTATCTTCTCTCTCTTTCCTTCTTTTTCCTCCAAAGCGGCCTCCTGGAAGGTTAGAAAAGATAAGACGAAAGCCAAGGGAGAAAGAGCACGAGAACACGATGGTTTAGGGTGGGGAAGCCAGATTTGGACAGGATGAAAGGGGAAAGCGAAAGGAAAATGATAAAAGGGGCCTACCCTTTTCGTTTTTCTTTCCTCCTCCACTAACTTCCAAAGCATTGTATCCCTTTCTCTCATCTCTAATCGCTTTTGACCCCTCACTTTGCCTCTTCTCTCTCTTTCCTTCTTTTTCCTCCAAAGGGCCTCCCTTGGAAGGTTAGAAAAGATAAGAAACGAAAGCCAAGGGAAAAAGAGCACAGTAACACGATGGTTTAGGGTGGGGAAGCCAGTACTTGGATAGGATGAAAGGGAAAGGGAAAGTGATAAAAAGGCCTACCCTTTTCGCTTTTCTTTCCTCCTCCACTAACTTCCAAAGCATTGTATCCCTTTCACTCATCTCTTATCGTTTTGTCCCTCACTTTGTCTCTTCTCTCTCCTTCCTTCTTTTTCCTCCAAAGGGCCTCCCTTGGAAGGTTAGAAAAGATAAGAAACGAAAGCCAAGGTAGAAAAAGCAAAGTAACACGATGGTTTAGGGTGGGGAAGCTCAAGATTTGGGACAGGATGAAAGCGAAAGGGAAAGTGAAAAAAAGGGCCTACCCTTTTTCGCTTTTTCTTTCCTCCTCCACTATCTTCCAAAGCATTGTATCCCTTTCTCTCATCTCTTATCATTTTGACACTCATATTGTCTCTTCTCTCTCTTTCCTTCTTTTTTCCTCCAAAGTGGCCTCCTTGGAAGGTTAGAAAAGATAAGAAACGAAAGCCAAGGGAGAAAGAGCACGATGAACACGATAGTTTAGGGTGGGAAGCCCAAGACTTGGACAGGGATGAAAGGGAAAGGGAAAGGAAAAAAGCGGCCTACCCCTTTTTCGCTTTTTTCTTTCCTCCTCCACTAACTTCCAAAGCATTGTATCCCTTTCTCTCATCTCTTATCGTTTTGGCCCTCACATTGTATCTTCTCTCTCTTTCTTCTTTTTTCCTCCAAAGGCCTCCTGGAAGGTTAGAAAAGATAAGAAACGAAAGCCAAGGGAGAAAGAGCACATGAACACGATGGTTTAGAGTGTGAAGCCCGATACTTGGACGAGGATGAAAGCGGGAAGGGAAAGGGAAAATGATAAAAAGGGGCCTACCCTTTTCGTTTTTTCTTTCCTCCTCCACTAACTTCCAAAGCATTGTATCCCATTCTCTCATCTCTAATCGTTTTGACCCCCTCACTTTGCCTCTTCTCTCTCTTTCCTTCTTTTTTCCTCCAGAGGGCCTCCTTGGAAGGTTAGAAAAGATAAGAAACGAAAGCCAAGGGAAAAAGAGCACGATGAACATGATGGTTTAGAGTGGGGAAGCCAAGATTTGGACAGGATGAAAGGGAAAGGGAAAGTGATAAAAAAGGCCTACCCTTTTCGCTTTTCTTTCCTCCTCCACTAACTTCCAAAGCATTGTATCCCTTTCTCTCATCTCTTATCGCTTTTGTCCCTCACTTTGTCTCTTCTCTCTCCTTCCTTCTTTTTCCTCCAGAGGCCTCCCTGGAAGGTTAGAAAAGATAAGAAACGAAAGCCAAGGGAGAAAAAGACACGAATATCGATGGTTTAGAGCTGGGTAAGCAAGATTTGGACAGGGATGAAAGGGAAAGGGAAAGTGAAAAAAGTGGCCTACCCTTTTCGCTTTTTCTTTCCTCCTCCACTATCTTCCAAAGCATTGTATCCCTTTCTCTCATCTCTTATCATTTTGACACTCATATTGTCTCTTCTCTCTCTTTCCTTCTTTTTTCCTCCAAAGTGGGCCTCCCTTGGAAGGTTAGAAAAGATAAGAAACGAAAAGCCAAGTGAGAAAGAGCACGAGTAACACGATAGTTTAGGGTGGGAAGCCAAGATTTGGACAGGATGAAAGCGGAGAGGAAAGTGAAAAAAAAGGCTCTACCCTTTTCGTTTTTTCTTTCTCCTCCACTAACTTCCAAAGCATTGTATCCCTTTCTCTCATCTCTTATCGCTTTTGGCCCTCACATTGTCTCTTCTCTCTCTTTCCTTCTTTTTTTCCTCCAAAGCGGCCTCCTTGAAGGTTAGAAAAAGATAAGAAACGAAAGCCAAGGGAGAAAAAGACAGATAACACGATGGTTTAGGGTGGGAAGCAGATCTTGGACAGGATGAAAGGGAAAGGGAAAGGGAAAATGATAAAAGGGCCTACCCTTTTCGTTTTTCTTTCCTCCTCCACTAACTTCCAAAGCAATGTATCCCTTTCTCTCATCTCTAATCGTTTTGACCCCTCACTTTGCCTCTTCTCTCTCTTTCCCTTCTTTTTCCTCCAAAGTGGCCTCCCTTGGAAGGTTAGAAAAGATAAGAAACGAAAGCTGACGGGAGAAAGAGCACAAAGAACATCGATGGTTTAGGGTGGGGAGCTCAAGATTTGGACAGGGATGATAGGGAAAGGGAAAGTGATAAAAAGGCCTACCCTTTTCGTTTTTTTTCCTCCTCCACTAATTTACAAAGCATTGTATCCCTTTCTCTCATCACTTATCGTTTTGACCCTCACTTTGTCTCTTCTCTCTCTTTCCTTCTTTTTCCTCCAAAGGGCCTCCCTTGGAAGGTTAGAAAAGATAAGAAACGAAAGCCAAGGGAAAAAGAGCACAGTAACACGATGGTTTAGGGTGGGGAAGCCGATTTGGACAGGATAAAAGGGAAAGGGAAAGTGATAAAAAGGCCTACCCTTTTCGCTTTTCTTTCCTCCTCCACTAACTTCCAAAGCATTGTATCCCTTTCTCTCATCTCTTATCGTTTTGTCCCTCACTTTGTCTCTTCTCTCTCCTTCCTTCTTTTTCCTCCAAAGTGGCCTCCTTGGAAGGTTAGAAAAGATAAGAAACGAAAGCCAAGGAGAAAAAGCACAATGAACACAATGGTTTAGGGTGGGGAAAGCAAGATCTTGGACAGGGATGAATGGGAAAGAGAATGTGAAAAAAGTGGCCTACCCTTTTTCGCTTTTTTCTTTCCTCCTCCACTAACTTCCAAAGCATTGTATCCCTTTCTCTCATCTCTTATCATTTTGACCCTCACATTGTCTCTTCTCTCTCTTTCCTTCTTTTTTCCTCCAAAGTGGCCTCCCTTGAAGGTTAGAAAAGATAAGAAACGAAAGCCAAGGAGAAAGAGCACGATGAACACGATGGTTTAGGGCTGGGGAAGCCAAGATTTGGACAGGATGAAAGTGGAAAGGAAGAGTGAAAAAAGTGGCCTACTCCTTTTCGCTTTTTCTTTCCTCCTCCACTAATTTACAAAGCATTGTATCCCTTTCTCTCATCTCTTATCGTTTTGACCCTCACTTTGTCTCTTCTCTCTCTTTCCTTCTTTTTTTCCTCCTAAGGGCCTCCCTTGGAAGGTTAGAAAAAGATAAGAAACGAAAGCCAAGGGAAAAAGAGCACAAGAACACGATGGTTTAGGGTGGGAAGCTCAAGATTTGGACAGGATGAAAGGGAAAGGGAAAGTGATAAAAAAGCGCCTACCCTTTTCGCTTTTCTTTCCTCCTCCACTAACTTCCAAAGCATTGTATCCCTTTCTCTCATCTCTTATCGTTTTGTCCCTCACTTTGTCTCTTCTCTCTCCTTCCTTCTTTTTTTCCTCCAAAGGGGCCTCCCTTGAAGGTTAGAAAAGATAAGAAACGAAAGCCAAGGGAGAAAAAGACACGAATACTCGATGGTTTAGGGTGGGAAGCCCAAGATTTGGACAGGATGAAAGCGGAAAGGAAAGTGAAAAAAGTGGCCTACCCTTTTCGCTTTTTCTTTCCTCCTCCACTATCTTCCAAAGCATTGTATCCCTTTCTCTCATCTCTTATCATTTTGACACTCATATTGTCTCTTCTCTCTCTTTCCTTCTTTTTCCTCCAAAGGGCCTCCCTTGGAAGGTTAGAAAAGATAAGAAACGAAAGCCAAGGGAGAAAGAGCACAGTAACACGATAGTTTAGGGTGGGGAAGCCAGTACTTGGACAGGATGAAAGGGAAAGGGAAAGTGAAAAAAAGGCCTACCCTTTTCGTTTTTCTTTCCTCCTCCACTAACTTCCAAAGCATTGTATCCCTTTCTCTCATCTCTTATCGTTTTGGCCCTCACATTGTCTCTTCTCTCTCTTTCCTTCTTTTTTCCTCCAAAGCGGCCTCCCTGGAAGGTTAGAAAAGATAAGAAACGAAAGCCAAGGGAGAAAAAGCACAGTAACACGATGGTTTAGGGTGGGGAAGCCAGTACTTGGACAGGATGAAAGGGAAAGGGAAAGGGAAAATGATAAAAGGGCCTACCCTTTTCGTTTTTCTTTCCTCCTCCACTAACTTCCAAAGCAATGTATCCCTTTCTCTCATCTCTAATCGTTTTGACCCCTCACTTTGCCTCTTCTCTCTCTTTCCTTCTTTTTCCTCCAAAGGGCCTCCCTTGGAAGGTTAGAAAAGATAAGAAACGAAAGCCAAGGGAGAAAGAGCACAGCAACACGATGGTTTAGGGTGGGGAAGCCAGTACTTGGACAGGATGATAGGGAAAGGGAAAGTGATAAAAAGGCCTACCCTTTTCGTTTTTTTTCCTCCTCCACTAATTTACAAAGCATTGTATCCCTTTCTCTCATCACTTATCGTTTTGACCCTCACTTTGTCTCTTCTCTCTCTTTCCTTCTTTTTCCTCCAAAGGGCCTCCCTTGGAAGGTTAGAAAAGATAAGAAACGAAAGCCAAGGGAAAAAGAGCACAGTAACACGATGGTTTAGGGTGGGGAAGCCAGTACTTGGACAGGATAAAAGGGAAAGGGAAAGTGATAAAAAGGCCTACCCTTTTCGCTTTTCTTTCCTCCTCCACTAACTTCCAAAGCATTGTATCCCTTTCTCTCATCTCTTATCGTTTTGTCCCTCACTTTGTCTCTTCTCTCTCCTTCCTTCTTTTTCCTCCAAAGGGCCTCCCTTGGAAGGTTAGAAAAGATAAGAAACGAAAGCCAAGGGAGAAAAAGCACAGTAACACGATGGTTTAGGGTGGGGAAGCCAGTACTTGGACAGGATGAATGGGAAAGAGAATGTGAAAAAAGGGCCTACCCTTTTCGTTTTTCTTTCCTCCTCCACTAACTTCCAAAGCATTGTATCCCTTTCTCTCATCTCTTATCATTTTGACCCTCACATTGTCTCTTCTCTCTCTTTCCTTCTTTTTCCTCCAAAGGGCCTCCCTTGGAAGGTTAGAAAAGATAAGAAACGAAAGCCAAGGGAGAAAGAGCACAGTAACACGATGGTTTAGGGTGGGGAAGCCCAGATTTGGACAGGGATGAAAGGGAAAGGAAGAGTGAAAAAAGGGCCTACCCTTTTCGTTTTTCTTTCCTCCTCCACTAATTTACAAAGCATTGTATCCCTTTCTCTCATCTCTTATCGTTTTGACCCTCACTTTGTCTCTTCTCTCTCTTTCCTTCTTTTTCCTCCTAAGGGCCTCCCTTGGAAGGTTAGAAAAGATAAGAAACGAAAGCCAAGGGAAAAAGAGCACAGTAACACGATGGTTTAGGGTGGGGAAGCCAGTACTTGGACAGGATGAAAGGGAAAGGGAAAGTGATAAAAAGGCCTACCCTTTTCGCTTTTCTTTCCTCCTCCACTAACTTCCAAAGCATTGTATCCCTTTCTCTCATCTCTTATCGTTTTGTCCCTCACTTTGTCTCTTCTCTCTCCTTCCTTCTTTTTCCTCCAAAGGGCCTCCCTTGAAGGTTAGAAAAGATAAGAAACGAAAGCCAGGGAGAAAAAAGCACGAATACTACGATGGTTTAGGGTGGGGAAGCCAGTACTTGGACAGGATGAAAGGGAAAGGGAAAGTGAAAAAAGGGCCTACCCTTTTCGTTTTTCTTTCCTCCTCCACTATCTTCCAAAGCATTGTATCCCTTTCTCTCATCTCTTATCATTTTGACACTCATATTGTCTCTTCTCTCTCTTTCCTTCTTTTTCCTCCAAAGGGCCTCCCTTGGAAGGTTAGAAAAGATAAGAAACGAAAGCCAAGGGAGAAAGAGCACAGTAACACGATAGTTTAGGGTGGGGAAGCCAGTACTTGGACAGGATGAAAGGGAAAGGGAAAGTGAAAAAAGGGCCTACCCTTTTCGTTTTTCTTTCCTCCTCCACTAACTTCCAAAGCATTGTATCCCTTTCTCTCATCTCTTATCGTTTTGGCCCTCACATTGTCTCTTCTCTCTCTTTCCTTCTTTTTCCTCCAAAGGGCCTCCCTTGGAAGGTTAGAAAAGATAAGAAACGAAAGCCAAGGGAGAAAGAGCACAGTAACACGATGGTTTAGGGTGGGGAAGCCAGTACTTGGACAGGATGAAAGGGAAAGGGAAAGGGAAAATGATAAAAGGGCCTACCCTTTTCGTTTTTCTTTCCTCCTCCACTAACTTCCAAAGCATTGTATCCCTTTCTCTCATCTCTAATCGTTTTGACCCCTCACTTTGCCTCTTCTCTCTCTTTCCTTCTTTTTCCTCCAAAGGGCCTCCCTTGGAAGGTTAGAAAAGATAAGAAACGAAAGCCAAGGGAAAAAGAGCACAGTAACACAATGGTTTAGGGTGGGAAAGCCAGTACTTGGACAGGATGAAAGGGAAAGGGAAAGTGATAAAAAGGCCTACCCTTTTCGCTTTTCTTTCCTCCTCCACTAACTTCCAAAGCATTGTATCCCTTTCTCTCATCTCTTATCGTTTTGTCCATCACTTTGTCTCTTCTCTCTCCTTCCTTCTTTTTCCTCCAAAGGGCCTCCCTTGGAAGGTTAGAAAAGATAAGAAACGAAAGCCAAGGGAGAAAAAGCACAGTAACACGATGGTTTAGGGTGGGTAAGCCAGTACTTGGACAGGATGAAAGGGAAAGGGAAAGTGAAAAAAAGGCCTACCCTTTTCGCTTTTCTTTCCTCCTCCACTAACTTCCAAAGCATTGTGTCCCTTTCTCTCATCTCTTATCGTTTTGTCCCTCACTTTGTCTCTTCTCTCTCCTTCCTTCTTTTTCCTCCAAAGGGCCTCCCTTGGAAGGTTAGAAAAGATAAGAAACGAAAGCCAAGGGAGAAAAAGCACAGTAACACGATGGTTTAGGGTGGGGAAGCCAGTACTTGGACAGGATGAATGGGAAAGGGAATGTGAAAAAAAGGCCTACCCTTTTCGCTTTTCTTTCCTCCTCCACTAACTTCCAAAGCATTGTATCCCTTTCTCTCATCTCTTATCGTTTTGTCCCTCACTTTGTCTCTTCTCTCTCCTTCCTTCTTTTTTCCTCCAAAGCGGCCTCCTTGGAAGGTTAGAAAAGATAAGAAACGAAAGCCAAGGGAGAAAAAAGCACAGAACACGATGGTTTAGAGTGGGAAGCTGAGTACTTGGACAGGGATGAATGGGAAAGGGAATGTGAAAAAAAGGGCCTACCCTTTTTCGCTTTTTCTTTCCTCCTCCACTAACTTCCAAAGCATTGTATCCCTTTCTCTCATCTCTTATCATTTTGACCCTCACATTGTCTCTTCTCTCTCTTTCCTTCTTTTTCCCTCCAAAGGGCCTCCTTGGAAGGTTAGAAAAGATAAGAAACGAAAGCCAAGGGAGAAAGAGCACAGTAACACGATGGTTTAGGGTGGGAAGCCAAGATTTGGGACAGGATGAAAGGGAAAGGAAGAGTGAAAAAAGGGCCTACCCTTTTCGTTTTTCTTTCCTCCTCCACTAATTTACAAAGCATTGTATCCCTTTCTCTCATCTCTTATCGTTTTGACCCTCACTTTGTCTCTTCTCTCTCTTTCCTTCTTTTTCCTCCTAAGGGCCTCCTCGGAAGGTTAGAAAAGATAAGAAACGAAGCCAAGGGAAAAAGAGCACGAGAACATCGATGGTTTAGGGTGGGAAGCCCAAGATTTGGACAGGATGAAAGGGGAAAGTGAAAGTGATAAAAAGGCCTACCCTTTTCGCTTTTCTTTCCTCCTCCACTAACTTCCAAAGCATTGTATCCCTTTCTCTCATCTCTTATCGTTTTGTCCCTCACTTTGTCTCTTCTCTCTCCTTCCTTCTTTTTCCTCCAAAGGGCCTCCCTTGGAAGGTTAGAAAAAGATAAGAAACGAAAGCCAAGGAGAAAAAAGCACGAGAACATCGATGGTTTAGGGATGGGGAAGCCCAGATCTTGGACAGATGAAAGGGAAAGGGAAAGTGAAAAAAGGGCCTACCCTTTTCGTTTTTCTTTCCTCCTCCACTATCTTCCAAAGCATTGTATCCCTTTCTCTCATCTCTTATCATTTTGACACTCATATTGTCTCTTCTCTCTCTTTCCTTCTTTTTTCCTCCAAAGTGCCTCCCTTGAAGGTTAGGAAAAAGATAAGAAACGAAAGCCAGGGAGAAAGAGCACAGAACACGATAGTTTAGGGTGGGGAAGCCAGTACTTGGACAGGATGAAAGGGAAAGGGAAAGTGAAAAAAGGGCCTACCCTTTTCGTTTTTCTTTCCTCCTCCACTAACTTCCAAAGCATTGTATCCCTTTCTCTCATCTCTTATCGTTTTGGCCCTCACATTGTCTCTTCTCTCTCTTTCCTTCTTTTTCCTCCAAAGGGCCTCCCTTGGAAGGTTAGAAAAGATAAGAAACGAAAGCCAAGGAGAAAGAGCACAATGAATACGATGGTTTAGAGTGGGGAAGCTCAAGACTTTGGACAGGGATGAAAGGGAAAGGGAAAGGGAAAATGATAAAAGGGCCTACCCTTTTCGTTTTTCTTTCCTCCTCCACTAACTTCCAAAGCATTGTATCCCTTTCTCTCATCTCTAATCGTTTTGACCCCTCACTTTGCCTCTTCTCTCTCTTTCCTTCTTTTTCCTCCAAAGGGCCTCCCTTGGAAGGTTAGAAAAGATAAGAAACGAAAGCCAAGGGAAAAAGAGCACAGTAACACGATGGTTTAGGGTGGGGCAAGCGATTTGGACAGGGATGAAAGGGAAAGGGAAAGTGATAAAAAGGCCTACCCTTTTCGCTTTTCTTTCCTCCTCCACTAACTTCCAAAGCATTGTATCCCTTTCTCTCATCTCTTATCGTTTTGTCCCTCACTTTGTCTCTTCTCACTCCTTCCTTCTTTTTCCTCCAAAGGGCCTCCCTTGGAAGGTTAGAAAAGATAAGAAACGAAAGCCAAGGGAGAAAAAGCACAGTAACACGATGGTTTAGGGTGGGTAAGTTCAAGACTTTGGACAGGGATGAAAGGAAAGGGAAAGTGAAAAAAAGTGGCCTACCCTTTTCGTTTTTCTTTCCTCCTCCACTATCTTCCAAAGCATTGTATCCCTTTCTCTCATCTCTTATCATTTTGACACTCATATTGTCTCTTCTCTCTCTTTCCTTCTTTTTCCTCCAAAGGGCCTCCCTTGGAAGGTTAGAAAAGATAAGAAACGAAAGCCAAGGGAGAAAGAGCACAGTAACACGATAGTTTAGGGTGGGGAAGCCAGTACTTGGATAGGATGAAAGGGAAAGGGAAAGGGAAAATGATAAAAGGGCCTACCCTTTTCGTTTTTCTTTCCTCCTCCACTAACTTCCAAAGCATTGTATCCCTTTCTCTCATCTCTAATCGTTTTGACCCCTCACTTTGCCTCTTCTCTCTCTTTCCTTCTTTTTCCTCCAAAGGGCCTCCCTTGGAAGGTTAGAAAAGATAAGAAACGAAAGCCAAGGGCGAAAGAGCACAGCAACACGATGGTTTAGGGTGGGGAAGCCAGTACTTGGACAGGATGATAGGGAAAGGGAAAGTGATAAAAAGGCCTACCCTTTTCGTTTTTTTTCCTCCTCCACTAACTTCCAAAGCATTGTATCCCTTTCTCTCATCTCTTATCGTTTTGACCCTCACTTTGTCTCTTCTCTCTATTTCCTTCTTTTTCCTCCAAAGGGCCTCCCTTGGAAGGTTAGAAAAGATAAGAAACGAAAGCCAAGGGAAAAAGAGCACAGTAACACGATGGTTTAGGGTGGGTAAGTCAAGATTTGGACAGGGATGAAAGGAAAGGGAAAGGGAAAATGATAAAAGGGCCTACCCTTTTTCGCTTTTTCTTTCCTCCTCCACTAACTTCCAAAGCATTGTATCCCTTTTCTCTCATCTCTTATCGTTTTGTCCCTCACATTGTCTCTTCTCTCTCTTTCCTTCTTTTTTCCTCCAAAGGGCCTCCTTTGGAAGGTTAGAAAAAGATAAGAAACGAAAGCCAAGAGAGAAAGAGCACGAGAATACGATGGTTTAGAGTGGGGAAGCCCAGATTTGGACAGGGATGAATGGGAAAGGGAAAGTGAAAAAAGGGGCCTACCCTTTTCGTTTTTCTTTCCTCCTCCACTAACTTCCAAAGCATTGTATCCCTTTCTCTCATCTCTTATCGTTTTGACCCTCACATTGTCTCTTCTCTCTCTTTCCTTCTTTTTCCTACAAAGGGCCTCTCTTGGAAGGTTAGAAAAGATAAGAAACGAAAGCCAAGGGAGAAAGAGCACAGTAACACGATGGTTTAGGTTGGGGAAGCCAGTACTTGGACAGGATGAAAGGGAAAGGGAAAGGGAAAATGATAAAAGGGCCTACCCTTTTCGTTTTTCTATCCGCCTCCACTAACTTCCAAAGCATTGTATCCCTTTCTCTCATCTCTAATCGTTTTGACCCCTCACTTTGCCTCTTCTCTCTCTTTCCTTCTTTTTCCTCCAAAGGGCCTCCCTTGGAAGGTTAGAAAAGATAAGAAACGAAAGCCAAGGGAGAAAGAGCACAGTAACACGATGGTTTAGGGTGGGGAAGCCAGTACTTGGACAGGATGAAAGGGAAAGGATGAGTGAAAAAAGGGCCTACCCTTTTCGTTTTTCTTTCCTCCTCCACTAATTTACAAAGCATTGTATCCCTTTCTCTCATCTCTTATCGTTTTGACCCTCACTTTGTCTCTTCTCTCTCTTTCCTTCTTTTTCCTCCTAAGGGCCTCCCTTGGAAGGTTAGAAAAGATAAGAAACGAAGCCAAGGGAAAAAGAGCACAGTAACACGATGGTTTAGGGTGGGAAGCCCAAGATTTGGACAGGATGAAAGGGAAAGGGAAAGTGATAAAAAGGCCTACCCTTTTCGCTTTTCTTTCCTCCTCCACTAACTTCCAAAGCATTGTATCCCTTTCTCTCATCTCTTATCGTTTTGTCCCTCACTTTGTCTCTTCTCTCTCCTTCCTTCTTTTTCCTCCAAAGGGCCTCCCTTGGAAGGTTAGAAAAGATAAGAAACGAAAGCCAAGGGAGAAAAAACACAGTAACACGATGGTTTAGGGTGGGGAAGCCAGTACTTGGACAGGATGAATGGGAAAGGGAATGTGAAAAAAGGGCCTACCCTTTTCGTTTTTCTTTCCTCCTCCACTAACTTCCAAAGCATTGTATCCCTTTCTCTCATCTCTTATCATTTTGACACTCATATTGTCTCTTCTCTCTCTTTCCTTCTTTTTCCTCCAAAGGGCCTCCCTTGGAAGGTTAGAAAAGATAAGAAACGAAAGCCAAGGGAGAAAGAGCACAGTAACACGATAGTTTAGGGTGGGGAAGCCAGTACTTGGACAGGATGAAAGGGAAAGGGAAAGTGAAAAAAGGGCCTATCCTTTTCGTTTTTCTTTCCTCCTCCACTAACTTCCAAAGCATTGTATCCCTTTCTCTCATCTCTTATCGTTTTGGCCCTCACATTGTCTCTTCTCTCTCTTTCCTTCTTTTTCCTCCAAAGGGCCTCCCTTGGAAGGTTAGAAAAGATAAGAAACGAAAGCCAAGGGAGAAAGAGCACAGTAACACGATGGTTTAGGGTGGGGAAGCCCAGATCTTGGACAGGATGAAAGTGGAAAGGGAAAGGGAAAATGATAAAAGGGCCTACCCTTTTCGTTTTTCTTTCCTCCTCCACTAACTTCCAAAGCATTGTATCCCTTTCTCTCATCTCTAATCGTTTTGACCCCTCACTTTGCCTCTTCTCTCTCTTTCCTTCTTTTTTCCTCCAGTGGCCTCCTTGGAAGGTTAGAAAAGATAAGAAACGAAAGCCAAGGGAAAAAGAGCACAGTAACACGATGGTTTAGGGTGGGGAAGCCAGTACTTGGACAGGATGAAAGGGAAAGGGAAAGTGATAAAAAGGCCTACCCTTTTCGCTTTTCTTTCCTCCTCCACTAACTTCCAAAGCATTGTATCCCTTTCTCTCATCTCTTATCGTTTTGTCCCTCACTTTGTCTCTTCTCACTCCTTCCTTCTTTTTTCCTCCAAAGGGCCTCCTTGGAAGGTTAGGAAAAAGATAAGAAACGAAAGCCAAGGGAGAAAAAGCACAAGAACATCGATGGTTTAGGGTGGGTAAGCCAAGATCTTGGACAGGGATGAAAGGGAAAGGGAAAGTGAAAAAAAGTGGCCTACCCTTTTCGCTTTTTCTTTCCTCCTCCACTATCTTCCAAAGCATTGTATCCCTTTCTCTCATCTCTTATCATTTTGACACTCATATTGTCTCTTCTCTCTCTTTCCTTCTTTTTCCTCCAAAGGGCCTCCCTTGGAAGGTTAGAAAAGATAAGAAACGAAAGCCAAGGGAGAAAGAGCACAGTAACACGATAGTTTAGGGTGGGGAAGCCAGTACTTGGATAGGATGAAAGGGAAAGGGAAAGGGAAAATGATAAAAGGGCCTACCCTTTTCGTTTTTCTTTCCTCCTCCACTAACTTCCAAAGCATTGTATCCCGTTCTCTCATCTCTAATCGTTTTGACCCCTCACTTTGCCTCTTCTCTCTCTTTCCTTCTTTTTCCTCCAAAGGGCCTCCCTTGGAAGGTTAGAAAAGATAAGAAACGAAAGCCAAGGGAGAAAGAGCACAGCAACACGATGGTTTAGGGTGGGGAAGCCAGTACTTGGACAGGATGATAGGGAAAGGGAAAGTGATAAAAAGGCCTACCCTTTTCGTTTTTTTTCCTCCTCCACTAACTTCCAAAGCATTGTATCCCTTTCTCTCATCTCTTATCGTTTTGACCCTCACTTTGTCTCTTCTCTCTATTTCCTTCTTTTTCCTCCAAAGGGCCTCCCTTGGAAGGTTAGAAAAGATAAGAAACGAAAGCCAAGGGAAAAAGAGCACAGTAACACGATGGTTTAGGGTGGGTAAGTCAGTACTTGGACAGGATGAAAGGGAAAGGGAAAGGGAAAATGATAAAAGGGCCTACCCTTTTCGCTTTTCTTTCCTCCTCCACTAACTTCCAAAGCATTGTATCCCTTTCTCTCATCTCTTATCGTTTTGTCCCTCACATTGTCTCTTCTCTCTCTTTCCTTCTTTTTCCTCCAAAGGGCCTCCTTGGAAGGTTAGAAAAGATAAGAAACGAAAGCCAAGAGAGAAAGAGCACAGAACACGATGGTTTAGGGTGGGAAGCCCAAGATTTGGGACAGGGATGAATGGGAAAGGGAAAGTGAAAAAAGGGCCTACCCTTTTCGTTTTTCTTTCCTCCTCCACTAACTTCCAAAGCATTGTATCCCTTTCTCTCATCTCTTATCGTTTTGACCCTCACATTGTCTCTTCTCTCTCTTTCCTTCTTTTTCCTACAAAGGGCCTCTCTTGGAAGGTTAGAAAAGATAAGAAACGAAAGCCAAGGGAGAAAGAGCACAGTAACACGATGGTTTAGGTTGGGGAAGCCAGTACTTGGACAGGATGAAAGGGAAAGGGAAAGGGAAAATGATAAAAGGGCCTACCCTTTTCGTTTTTCTATCCGCCTCCACTAACTTCCAAAGCATTGTATCCCTTTCTCTCATCTCTAATCGTTTTGACCCCTCACTTTGCCTCTTCTCTCTCTTTCCTTCTTTTTTCTCCAAAGGGCCTCCCTTGGAAGGTTAGAAAAGATAAGAAACGAAAGCCAAGAGAGAAAGAGCACAGTAACACGATGGTTTAGGGTGGGGAAGCCAGTACTTGGACAGGATGAATGGGAAAGGGAAAGTGAAAAAAGGGCCTACCCTTTTCGTTTTTCTTTCCTCCTCCACTAACTTCCAAAGCATTGTATCCCTTTCTCTCATCTCTTATCGTTTTGACCCTCACATTGTCTCTTCTCTCTCTTTCCTTCTTTTTCCTACAAAGGGCCTCCCTTGGAAGGTTAGAAAAGATGAGAAACGAAAGCCAAGGGAGAAAGAGCACAGTAACACGAAGGTTTAGGATGGGGAAGCCAGTACTTGGACAGGATGAATGGGAAAGGTAAAATTATAAAAGGGCCTACCCTTTTCGCTTTTCTTTCCTCCTCCACTAACTTCCAAAGCATTGTATCCCTTTCTCTCATCTCTTATCGTTTTGTCCCTCACTTTGTCTCTTCTCTCTCCTTCCTTCTTTTTCCTCCAAAGGGCCTCCCTTGGAAGGTTAGAAAAGATAAGAAACGAAAGCCAAGGGAGAAAAAACACAGTAACACGATGGTTTAGGGTGGGGAAGCCAGTACTTGGACAGGATGAATGGGAAAGGGAATGTGAAAAAAGGGCCTACCCTTTTCGTTTTTCTTTCCTCCTCCACTAACTTCCAAAGCATTGTATCCCTTTCTCTCATCTCTTATCATTTTGACCCTCACATTGTCTCTTCTCTCTCTTTCCTTCTTTTTCCTCCAAAGGGCCTCCCTTGGAAGGTTAGAAAAAGATAAGAAACGAAAGCCAAGGGAGAAAGAGCACGATGAACACGATGGTTTAGGGTGGGGAAGCCAAGATTTGGACAGGGATGAAAGGGAAAGGAAGAGTGAAAAAAAAGCGGCCTACCCTTTTCGTTTTTCTTTCCTCCTCCACTAATTTACAAAGCATTGTATCTCTTTCTCTCATCTCTTATCGTTTTGACCCTCACTTTGTCTCTTCTCTCTCTTTCCTTCTTTTTTCCTCCTAAGGGCCTCCCTGGAAGGTTAGAAAAGATAAGAAACGAAAGCCAAGGGAAAAAGAGCACGATAACACGATGGTTTAGGGTGGGAAGCCAGATCTTGGACAGGATGAAAGGGAAAGGGAAAGTGATAAAAAAGGCCTACCCTTTTCGCTTTTTCTTTCCTCCTCCACTAACTTCCAAAGCATTGTATCCCTTTCTCTCATCTCTTATCGTTTTGTCCCTCACTTTGTCTCTTCTCTCTCCTTCCTTCTTTTTTCCTCCAAAGGGCCTCCTGGAAGGTTAGAAAAAGATAAGAAACGAAAGCCAAGGGAGAAAAAGCACAAGAATATCGATGGTTTAGGGTGGGGAAGCCAGTACTTGGACAGGATGAAAGGGAAAGGGAAAGTGAAAAAAGGGCCTACCCTTTTCGTTTTTCTTTCCTCCTCCACTATCTTCCAAAGCATTGTATCCCTTTCTCTCATCTCTTATCATTTTGACACTCATATTGTCTCTTCTCTCTCTTTCCTTCTTTTTCCTCCAAAGGGCCTCCCTTGGAAGGTTAGAAAAGATAAGAAACGAAAGCCAAGGGAGAAAGAGCACAGTAACACGATAGTTTAGGGTGGGGAAGCCAGTACTTAGACAGGATGAAAGGGAAAGGGAAAGTGAAAAAAAGGCCTACCCTTTTCGTTTTTCTTTCCTCCTCCACTAACTTCCAAAGCATTGTATCCCTTTCTCTCATCTCTTATCGTTTTGGCCCTCACATTGTCTCTTCTCTCTCTTTCCTTCTTTTTCCTCCAAAGGGCCTCCCTTGGAAGGTTAGAAAAGATAAGAAACGAAAGCCAAGGGAGAAAGAGCACAGTAACACGATGGTTTAGGGTGGGGAAGCCAGTACTTGGACAGGATGAAAGGGAAAGGGAAAGGGAAAATGATAAAAGGGCCTACCCTTTTCGTTTTTCTTTCCTCCTCCACTAACTTCCAAAGCATTGTATCCCTTTCTCTCATCTCTAATCGTTTTGACCCTCATTTTGGCTCTTCTCTCTCTTTCCCTTCTTTTTTTTCTCCAAAAGGCCTCCCTTGGAAGGTTAGAAAAGATGAAACGAAAGCCAAGGGAGAAAGAGCACGAGAACACGAAGGTTTAGGATGGGGAAGCCAGATCTTTGGGACAGGGATGAATGGGAAAGGTAAAATTATAAAAGGGCCTACCCTTTTCGTTTTTCTTTCCTCCTCCACTAACTTTCAAAGCATTGTATCCCTTTCTCTCATCTCTTATCGTTTTGTCCCTCACTTTGTCTCTTCTCTCTCCTTCCTTCTTTTTCCTCCAAAGGGCCTCCCTTGGAAGGTTAGAAAAGATAAGAAACGAAAGCCAAGGGAGAAAAAACACAGTAACACGATGGTTTAGGGTGGGGAAGCCAGTACTTGGACAGGATGAATGGGAAAGGGAATGTGAAAAAAGGGCCTACCCTTTTCGTTTTTCTTTCCTCCTCCACTAACTTCCAAAGCATTGTATCCCTTTCTCTCATCTCTTATCATTTTGACCCTCACATTGTCTCTTCTCTCTCTTTCCTTCTTTTTCCTCCAAAGGGCCTCCCTTGGAAGGTTAGAAAAGATAAGAAACGAAAGCCAAGGGAGAAAGAGCACAGTAACACGATGGTTTAGGGTGGGGAAGCCAGTACTTGGACAGGATGAAAGGGAAAGGAAGAGTGAAAAAAGGGCCTACCCTTTTCGTTTTTCTTTCCTCCTCCACTAATTTACAAAGCATTGTATCTCTTTCTCTCATCTCTTATCGTTTTGACCCTCACTTTGTCTCTTCTCTCTCTTTCCTTCTTTTTCCTCCTAAGGGCCTCCCTTGGAAGGTTAGAAAAGATAAGAAACGAAAGCCAAGGGAAAAAAGCACAGTAACACGATGGTTTAGGGTGGGGAAGCCCAAGATCTTGGACAGATGAAAGGGAAAGGGAAAGTGATAAAAAGGCCTACCCTTTTCGCTTTTCTTTCCTCCTCCACTAACATCCAAAGCATTGTATCCCTTTCTCTCATCTCTTATCGTTTTGTCCCTCACTTTGTCTCTTCTCTCTCCTTCCTTCTTTTTCCTCCAAAGGGCCTCCCTTGGAAGGTTAGAAAAGATAAGAAACGAAAGCCAAGGGAGAAAAAGCACAGTAACACGATGGTTTAGGGTGGGTAAGCCAGTACTTGGACAGGATGAAAGGGAAAGGGAAAGTGAAAAAAGGGCCTACCCTTTTCGTTTTTCTTTCCTCCTCCACTATCTTCCAAAGCATTGTATCCCTTTCTCTCATCTCTTATCATTTTGACACTCATATTGTCTCTTCTCTCTCTTTCCTTCTTTTTCCTCCAAAGGGCCTCCCTTGGAAGGTTAGAAAAGATAAGAAACGAAAGCCAAGGGAGAAAGAGCACAGTAACACGATAGTTTAGGGTGGGGAAGCCAGTACTTAGACAGGATGAAAGGGAAAGGGAAAGTGAAAAAAGGGCCTACCCTTTTCGTTTTTCTTTCCTCCTCCACTAACTTCCAAAGCATTGTATCCCTTTCTCTCATCTCTTATCGTTTTGGCCCTCACATTGTCTCTTCTCTCTCTTTCCTTCTTTTTTCCCTCCAGCGGCCTCCCTTGGAAGGTTAGAAAAGATAAGAAACGAAAGCCAAGGGAGAAAGAGCACAGTAACACGATGGTTTAGGGTGGGGAAGCCAGTACTTGGACAGGATGAAAGGGAAAGGGAAAGGGAAAATGATAAAAGGGCCTACCCTTTTCGTTTTTCTTTCCTCCTCCACTAACTTCCAAAGCATTGTATCCCTTTCTCTCATCTCTAATCGTTTTGACCCCTCATTTTGGCTCTTCTCTCTCTTTCCTTCTTTTTTCTCCAAAAGGCCTCCCTTGGAAGGTTAGAAAAGATGAGAAACGAAAGCCAAGGGAGAAAGAGCACAGTAACACGAAGGTTTAGGATGGGGAAGCCAGTACTTGGACAGGATGAATGGGAAAGGTAAAATTATAAAAGGGCCTACCCTTTTCGTTTTTCTTTCCTCCTCCACTAACTTTCAAAGCATTGTATCCCTTTCTCTCATCTCTTATCGTTTTGTCCCTCACTTTGTCTCTTCTCTCTCCTTCCTTCTTTTTCCTCCAAAGGGCCTCCCTTGGAAGGTTAGAAAAGATAAGAAACGAAAGCCAAGGGAGAAAAAGCATAGTAACACGATGGTTTAGGTTGGGGAAGCCAGTACTTGGACAGTATGAAAGGGAAAGGGAAAGGGAAAATGATAAAAGGGCCTACCCTTTTCGTTTTTCTATCCGCCTCCACTAACTTCCAAAGCATTGTATCCCTTTCTCTCATCTCTAATCGTTTTGACCCCTCACTTTGCCTCTTCTCTCTCTTTCCTTCTTTTTCCTCCAAAGGGCCTCCCTTGGAAGGTTAGAAAAGATAAGAAACGAAAGCCAAGGGAAAAAGAGCACAGTAACACGATGGTTTAGGGTGGGGAAGCCAGTATTTGGACAGGATGAAAGGGAAAGGGAAAGTGATAAAAAGGCCTACCCTTTTCGCTTTTCTTTCCTCCTCCACTAACTTCCAAAGCATTGTATCCCTTTCTCTCATCTCTTATCGTTTTGTCCCTCACTTTGTCTCTTCTCTCTCCTTCCTTCTTTTTCCTCCAAAGGGCCTCCCTTGGAAGGTTAGAAAAGATAAGAAACGAAAGCCAGGGAGAAAAAGCACGATGAACACGATGGTTTAGGGTGGGTAAGCCAGATTTGGACAGGGATGAAAGGGAAAGGAAAGTGAAAAAAGGGCCTACCCTTTTCGTTTTTCTTTCCTCCTCCACTATCTTCCAAAGCATTGTATCCCTTTCTCTCATCTCTTATCATTTTGACACTCATATTGTCTCTTCTCTCTCTTTCCTTCTTTTTTTCTCCAAAGCGGCCTCCTTGGAAGGTTAGAAAAGATAAGAAACGAAAGCCAAGGGAGAAAGAGCACAGTAACACGATAGTTTAGGGTGGGGAAGCCAGTACTTGGACAGGATGAAAGGGAAAGGGAAAGGGAAAATGATTAAAGGGCCTACCCTTTTCGTTTTTCTTTCCTCCTCCACTAACTTCCAAAGCATTGTATCCCTTTCTCTCATCTCTAATCGTTTTGACCCCTCACTTTGCCTCTTCTCTCTCTTTCCTTCTTTTTCCTCCAAAGGGCCTCCCTTGGAAGGTTAGAAAAGATAAGAAACGAAAGCCAAGGGAGAAAGAGCACAGCAACACGATGGTTTAGGGTGTGGAAGCCAGTACTTGGACAAGATGATAGGGAAAGGGAAAGTGATAAAAAGGCCTACCCTTTTCGTTTTTTTTCCTCCTCCACTAACTTCCAAAGCATTGTATCCCTTTCTCTCATCTCTTATCGTTTTGACCCTCACTTTGTCTCTTCTCTCTATTTCCTTCTTTTTCCTCCAAAGGGCCTCCCTTGGAAGGTTAGAAAAGATAAGAAACGAAAGCCAAGGGAAAAAGAGCACAGTAACACGATGGTTTAGGGTGGGTAAGTCAGTACTTGGACAGGATGAAAGGGAAAGGGATAGGGAAAATGATAAAAGGGCCTACCCTTTTTGCTTTTCTTTCCTCCTCCACTAACTTCCAAAGCATTGTATCCCTTTCTCTCATCTCTTATCGTTTTGTCCCTCACATTGTCTCTTCTCTCTCTTTCCTTCTTTTTCCTCCAAAGGGCCTCCCTTGGAAGGTTAGAAAAGATAAGAAACGAAAGCCAAGAGAGAAAGAGCACAGTAACACGATGGTTTAGGGTGGGGAAGCCAGTACTTGGACAGGATGAATGGGAAAGGGAAAGTGAAAAAAGGGCCTACCCTTTTCGTTTTTCTTTCCTCCTCCACTAACTTCCAAAGCATTGTATCCCTTTCTCTCATCTCTTATCGTTTTGACCCTCACATTGTCTCTTCTCTCTCTTTCCTTCTTTTTCCTACAAAGGGCCTCCCTTGGAAGGTTAGAAAAGATAAGAAACGAAAGCCAAGGGAGAAAGAGCACAGTAACACGATGGTTTAGGTTGGGGAAGTCAGTACTTGGACAGGATGAAAGGGAAAGGGAAAGGGAAAATGATAAAAGGGCCTACCCTTTTCGTTTTTCTATCCGCCTCCACTAACTTCCAAAGCATTGTATCCCTTTCTCTCATCTCTAATCGTTTTGACCCCTCACTTTGCCTCTTCTCTCTCTTTCCTTCTTTTTTCTCCAAAAGGCCTCCCTTGGAAGGTAAGAAAAGATAAGAAACGAAAGCCAAGAGAGAAAGAGCACAGTAACACGATGGTTTAGTGTGGGGAAGCCAGTACTTGGACAGGATGAATGGGAAAGGGAAAGTGAAAAAAGGCCTACCCTTTTCGTTTTTCTTTCCTCCTCCACTAACTTCCAAAGCATTGTATCCCTTTCTCTCATCTCTTATCGTTTTGACCCTCACATTGTCTCTTCTCTCTCTTTCCTTCTTTTTCCTCCAAAGGGCCTCCCTTGGAAGGTTAGAAAAGATAAGAAACGAAAGCCAAGGGAGAAAGAGTACAGCAACACGATGGTTTAGGGTGGGGAAGCCAGTACTTGGACAGGATGATAGGGAAAGGGAAAGTGATAAAAAGACCTACCCTTTTCATTTTTTTTCCTCCTCCACTAACTTCCAAAGCATTGTATCCCTTTCTCTCATCTCTTATCGTTTTGACCCTCACTTTGTCTCTTCTCTCTATTTCCTTCTTTTTCCTCCAAAAGGCCTCCCTTGGAAGGTTAGAAAAGATAAGAAACGAAAGCCAAGGGAAAAAGAGCACAGTAACACGATGGTTTAGGGTGGGTAAGCTAGTACTTGGACAGGATGAAAGGGAAAGGGAAAGGGAAAATGATAAAAGGGCCTACCCTTTTCGCTTTTCTTTCCTCCTCCACTAACTTCCAAAGCATTGTATCCCTTTCTCTCATCTCTTATCGTTTTGTCCCTCACATTGTCTCTTCTCTCTCTTTCCTTCTTTTTCCTCCAAAGGGCCTCCCTTGTAAGGTTAGAAAAGATAAGAAACGAAAGCCAAGAGAGAAAGAGCACAGTAACACGATGGTTTAGGGTGGGGAAGCCAGTACTTGGACAGGATGAATGGGAAAGGGAAAGTGAAAAAAGGGCCTACGTTTTTCTTTCCTCCTCCACTAACTTCCAAAGCATTGTATCCCTTTCTCTCATCTCTTATCGTTTTGACCCTCACATTGTCTCTTCTCTCTCTATCCTTCTTTTTCCTCCAAAGGGCCTTCCTTGGAAGGTTAGAAAAGATAAGAAACGAAAGCCAAGGGAGAAAGAGCACAGTAACACGATGGTTTAGGTTGGGAAGCCAAGATTTGGGACAAGTATGAAAGGGAAAGGGAAAGGGAAAATGATAAAAGGGCCTACCCTTTTCGTTTTTCTATCCGCCTCCACTAACTTCCAAAGCATTGTATCCCTTTCTCTCATCTCTAATCGTTTTGACCCCTCACTTTGCCTCTTCTCTCTCTTTCCTTCTTTTTTCTCCAAAAGGCCTCCCTTGGAAGGTTAGAAAAGATAAGAAACGAAAGCCAAGGGAGAAAGAGCACAGTAACACGAAGGTTTAGGATGGGGAAGCCAGTACTTGGACAGGATGAATGGGAAAGGGAAAATTATAAAAGGGCCTACCCTTTTCGTTTTTCTTTCCTCCTCCACTAACTTCCAAAGCATTGTATCCCTTTCTCTCATCTCTTATCGTTTTGAACCTCACATTGTCTCTTCTCTCTCTTTCCTTCTTTTTCCTCCAAAGGGCCTCTCTTGGAAGGTTAGAAAAGATAAGAAACGAAAGCCAAGGGAGAAAGAGCACAGTAACACGATGGTTTAGGTTGGGGAAGCCAGTACTTGGACAGGATGAAAGGGAAAGGGAAAGTGAAAAAAAAGGGCCTACCCCTTTTCGCTTTTTCTTTCCTCCTCCACTAACTTCCAAAGCATTGTATCCCTTTCTCTCATCTCTTATCGTTTTGGCCCTCACATTGTCTCTTCTCTCTCTTTCCTTCTTTTTTCCTCCAAAGGGCCTCCCTGGAAGGTTAGAAAAGATAAGAAACGAAAGCCAAGGAGAAAGAGCACGATGAATACGATGGTTTAGGGTGGGGAAGCCAGATCTTGGACAGGATGAAAGGGAAAGGGAAAGTGAAAAAAAATGCATTCCCTTTTTCGCTTTTTTCTTTCCTCCTCCACTAACTTCCAAAGCATTGTATCCCATTCTCTCATCTCTTATCGTTTTGACCCTCACTTTGTCTCTTCTCTCTCTTTCCTTCTTTTTCCTCCAAAGGGCCTCCCTTGGAAGGTTAGAAAAGATAAGAAACGAAAGCCAAGAGAGAAAGAGCACAGTAACACGATGGTTTAGGGTGGGAAGCCGAGTACTTTGGACGAGTATGAAAGGGAAATGAAGAGTGAAAAAAGGGCCTGCCCTTTTCGTTTTTCTTTCCTCCTCCACTAACTTCCTAAGCATTGTATACCTTTCTCTCATCTCTAATCGTTTTGACCCCTCACTTTGCCTCTTCTCTCTCTATCCTTCTTTTTCCTCCAAAGGGCCTTCCTGGAAGGTTAGAAAAGATAAGAAACGAAAGCCAAGGGAGAAAGAGCACGAGAACACGATGGTTTAGGTTGGGGAAGCCAGTACTTGGACAGTATGAAAGGGAAAGGGAAAGGGAAAATGATAAAAGGGCCTACCCTTTTCGTTTTTCTATCCGCCTCCACTAACTTCCAAAGCATTGTATCCCTTTCTCTAATCTCTAATCGTTTTGACCCCTCACTTTGCCTCTTCTCTCTCTTTCCTTCTTTTTTCTCCAAAAGGCCTCCCTTGGAAGGTTAGAAAAGATAAGAAACGAAAGCCAAGGGAGAAAGAGCACGAGAACATCGAAGGTTTAGGATGGGGAAGCTCGAAAGATTTGGGACAGGATGAATGGGAAAGGGAAAATTATAAAAGGGCCTACCCTTTTCGTTTTTCTTTCCTCCTCCACTATCTTCCAAAGCATTGTATCCCTTTCTCTCATCTCTTATCGTTTTGACCCTCACATTGTCTCTTCTCTCTCTTTCCTTCTTTTTCCTCCAAAGGGCCTCTCTTGGAAGGTTAGAAAAGATAAGAAACGAAAGCCAAGGAGAAAGAGCACGATGAACACGATGGTTTAGGTTGGGGAAGCTCAAGACTTTGGACAGGATGAAAGGGAAAGGGAAAGTGAAAAAAAGGCCTACCCTTTTCGTTTTTCTTTCCTCCTCCACTAACTTCCAAAGCATTGTATCCCTTTCTCTCATCTCTTATCGTTTTGGCCCTCACATTGTCTCTTCTCTCTCTTTCCTTCTTTTTTCCTCCAAAGGGCCTCCTTGGAAGGTTAGAAAAGATAAGAAACGAAAGCTAGGGAGAAAGAGCACGAGAATACGATGGTTTAGGGTGGGGAAGCCAAGATTTGGACAGGATGAAAGGGAAAGGGAAAGTGAAAAAAAATGCATTCCCTTTTCGCTTTTTCTTTCCTCCTCCACTAACTTCCAAAGCATTGTATCCCATTCTCTCATCTCTTATCGTTTTGACCCTCACTTTGTCTCTTCTCTCTTTTCCCTTCTTTTTTCCTCCAAAGTGGCCTCCCTTGAAGGTTAGAAAAGATAAGAAACGAAAGCCAAGAGAGAAAGAGCACATGAATACGATGGTTTAGGGTGGGAAGCCCGATGACTTGGACAGTATGAAAGGGAAATGAAGAGTGAAAAAAGGGCCTGCCCTTTTCGTTTTTCTTTCCTCCTCCACTAACTTCCTAAGCATTGTATACCTTTCTCTCATCTCTAATCGTTTTGACCCCTCACTTTGCCTCTTCTCTCTCTTTCCTTCTTTTTCCTCCAAAGGGCCTCCCTTGGAAGGTTAGAAAAGATAAGAAACGAAAGCCAAGGGAGAAAGAGCACAGTAACACGATGGTTTAGGGTGGGGAAGCCAGTACTTGGACAGGATGAAAGGGAAAGGGAAAGTGAAAAAAATGCATTCCCTTTTCGTTTTTCTTTCCTCCTCCACTAACTTCCAAAGCATTGTATCCCATTCTCTCATCTCTTATCGTTTTGACCCTCACATTGTCTCTTCTCTCTCTTTCCTTCTTTTTCCTCCAAAGGGCCTCCCTTGGAAGGTTAGAAAAGATAAGAAACGAAAGCCAAGGGAGAAAGAGCACAGTAACACGATGGTTTAGGGTGGGGAAGCCAGTACTTGGACAGGATGAAAGGGAAAGGTAAAATTATAAAAGGGCCTACCCTTTTCGTTTTTCTTTCCTCCTCCACTAACTTCCAAAGCATTGTATCCCTTTCTCTCATCTCTTATCGTTTTGACCCTCACTTTGCCTCTTCTCTCTCTTTCCTTCTTTTTCCTCCAAAGGGCCTCCCTTGGAAGGTTAGAAAAGATAAGAAATGAAAGCCAAGGGAGAAAGAGCACAGTAACACGATGGTTTAGGGTGGGGAAGCCAGTACTTGGACAGGATGAAAGGGAAAGGGAAAGTGAAAAAAATGCATTCCCTTTTCGTTTTTCTTTCCTCCTCCACTAACTTCCAAAGCATTGTATCCCATTCTCTCATCTCTTATCGTTTTGACCCTCACTTTGTCTCTTCTCTCTCTTTCCTTCTTTTTCCTCCAAAGGGCCTCCCTTGGAAGGTTAGAAAAGATAAGAAATGAAAGCCAAGGGAGAAAGAGCACAGTAACACGATGGTTTAGGGTGGGGAAGCCAGTACTTGGACAGTATGAAAGGGAAAGGGAAAGTGAAAAAAATGCATTCCCTTTTCGTTTTTCTTTCCTCCTCCACTAACTTCCAAAGCATTGTATCCCATTCTCTCATCTCTTATCGTTTTGACCCTCATTTTGTCTCTTCTCTCTCTTTCCTTCTTTTTCCTCCAAAGGGCCTCCCTTGGAAGGTTAGAAAAGATAAGAAACGAAAGCCAAGAGAGAAAGAGCACAGTAACACGATGGTTTAGGGTGGGGAAGCCAGTACTTGGACAGGATGAAAGGGAAAGGGAAAGTGAAAAAAATGCATTCCCTTTTCGTTTTTCTTTCCTCCTCCACTAACTTCCAAAGCATTGTATCCCATTCTCTCATCTCTTATCGTTTTGACCCTCACTTTGTCTCTTCTCTCTCTTTCCTTCTTTTTCCTCCAAAGGGCCTCCCTTGGAAGGTTAGAAAAGATAAGAAACGAAAGCCAAGAGAGAAAGAGCACAGTAACACGATGGTTTAGGGTGGGGAAGCCAAGATTTGGACAAGATGAAAGTGGAAATGAAGAGTGAAAAAAGTGGCCTCGCCTCTTCGCTTTTTCTTTCCTCCTCCACTAACTTCCTAAGCATTGTATACCTTTCTCTCATCTCTAATCGTTTTGACCCCTCACTTTGCCTCTTCTCTCTCTATCCTTCTTTTTCCTCCAAAGGGCCTTCCTTGGAAGGTTAGAAAAGATAAGAAACGAAAGCCAAGGGAGAAAGAGCACAGTAACACGATGGTTTAGGGTGGGGAAAGCTAAGATCTTGGACAGGATGAAAGGGAAAGGGAAAGTGAAAAAAATGCATTCCCTTTTCGTTTTTCTTTCCTCCTCCACTAACTTCCAAAGCATTGTATCCCATTCTCTCATCTCTAATCGTTTTGACCCCTCACTTTGCCTCTTCTCTCTCTTTCCTTCTTTTTCCTCCATAGGGCCTCTCTTGGAAGGTTAGAAAAGATAAGAAACGAAAGCCAAGGGAGAAAGAGCACAGTAACACGATGGTTTAGGTTGGGGAAGCCAGTACTTGGACAGGATGAAAGGGAAAGGGAAAGTGAAAAAAAGGCCTACCCTTTTCGTTTTTCTTTCCTCCTCCACTAACTTCCAAAGCATTGTATCCCTTTCTCTCATCTCTTATCGTTTTGGCCCTCACATTGTCTCTTCTCTCTCTTTCCTTCTTTTTCCTCCAAAGGGCCTCCCTTGGAAGGTTAGAAAAGATAAGAAACGAAAGCCAAGGGAGAAAGAGCACAGTAACACGATGGTTTAGGGTGGGGAAGCCAGTACTTGGACAGGATGAAAGGGAAAGGGAAAGTGAAAAAAATGCATTCCCTTTTCGTTTTTCTTTCCTCCTCCACTAACTTCCAAAGCATTGTATCCCATTCTCTCATCTCTTATCGTTTTGACCCTCACTTTGTCTCTTCTCTCTCTTTCCTTCTTTTTCCTCCAAAGGGCCTCCCTGGAAGGTTAGAAAAAGATAAGAAACGAAAGCCAAGAGAGAAAGAGCACGAGAACTACGATGGTTTAGGGTGGGAAGCCGATGACTTTGGACGAGTATGAAAGGGAAATGAAGAGTGAAAAAAGGGCCTGCCCTTTTCGTTTTTCTTTCCTCCTCCACTAACTTCCTAAGCATTGTATACCTTTCTCTCATCTCTAATCGTTTTGACCCCTCACTTTGCCTCTTCTCTCTCTATCCTTCTTTTTCCTCCAAAGGGCCTTCTTTGGAAGGTTAGAAAAGATAAGAAACGAAAGCCAAGGGAGAAAGAGCACAGTAACACGATGGTTTAGGTTGGGGAAGCCAGTACTTGGACAGTATGAAAGGGAAAGGGAAAGGGAAAATGATAAAAGGGCCTACCCTTTTCGTTTTTCTATCCGCCTCCACTAACTTCCAAAGCATTGTATCCCTTTCTCTCATCTCTAATCGTTTTGACCCCTCACTTTGCCTCTTCTCTCTCTTTCCTTCTTTTTTCTCCAAAAGGCCTCCCTTGGAAGGTTAGAAAAGATAAGAAACGAAAGCCAAGGGAGAAAGAGCACAGTAACACGAAGGTTTAGGATGGGGAAGCCAGTACTTGGACAGGATGAATGGGAAAGGGAAAATTATAAAAGGGCCTACCCTTTTCGTTTTTCTTTCCTCCTCCACTATCTTCCAAAGCATTGTATCCCTTTCTCTCATCTCTTATCGTTTTGACCCTCACATTGTCTCTTCTCTCTCTTTCCTTCTTTTTCCTCCAAAGGGCCTCTCTTGGAAGGTTAGAAAAGATAAGAAACGAAAGCCAAGGGAGAAAGAGCACAGTAACACGATGGTTTAGGTTGGGGAAGCCAGTACTTGGACAGGATGAAAGGGAAAGGGAAAGTGAAAAAAAGGCCTACCCTTTTCGTTTTTCTTTCCTCCTCCACTAACTTCCAAAGCATTGTATCCCTTTCTCTCATCTCTTATCGTTTTGGCCCTCACATTGTCTCTTCTCTCTCTTTCCTTCTTTTTTCCTCCAAAGGGCCTCCCTTGGAAGGTTAGAAAAGATAAGAAACGAAAGCCAAGGGAGAAAGAGCACAGTAACACGATGGTTTAGGGTGGGGAAGCCAGTACTTGGACAGGATGAAAGGGAAAGGTAAAATTATAAAAGGGCCTACCCTTTTCGTTTTTCTTTCCTCCTCCACTAACTTCCAAAGCATTGTATCCCTTTCTCTCATCTCTTATCGTTTTGACCCTCACTTTGCCTCTTCTCTCTCTTTCCTTCTTTTTTCCTCCAGAGGGCCTCCTTGGAAGGTTAGAAAAGATAAGAAATGAAAGCCAAGGAGAAAGAGCACGATGAACACGATGGTTTAGGGTGGGAAGCCAGATTTGGACAGGATGAAAGGGAAAGTGAAAGTGAAAAAAAATGCATTCCCCTTTTCGCTTTTTCTTTCCTCCTCCACTAACTTCCAAAGCATTGTATCCCATTCTCTCATCTCTTATCGTTTTGACCCTCACTTTGTCTCTTCTCTCTCTTTCCTTCTTTTTCCTCCAAAGGGCCTCCCTTGGAAGGTTAGAAAAGATAAGAAACGAAAGCCAAGAGAGAAAGAGCACAGTAACACGATGGTTTAGAGTGGGAAGCCGAGTACTTGGGACAGGATGAAAGGGAAAGGGAAAGTGAAAAAAAATGCATTCCTTTTCGCTTTTTCTTTCCTCCTCCACTAACTTCCAAAGCATTGTATCCCATTCTCTCATCTCTTATCGTTTTGACCCTCACTTTGTCTCTTCTCTCTCTTTCCTTCTTTTTTCCTCCAAAGCGGCCTCCCTGGAAGGTTAGAAAAGATAAGAAACGAAAGCCAAGAGAGAAAGAGCACAGTAACACGATGGTTTAGGGTGGGGAAGCCAGTACTTGGACAGTATGAAAGGGAAATGAAGAGTGAAAAAAGGGCCTGCCCTTTTCGTTTTTCTTTCCTCCTCCACTAACTTCCTAAGCATTGTATACCTTTCTCTCATCTCTAATCGTTTTGACCCCTCACTTTGCCTCTTCTCTCTCTATCCTTCTTTTTCCTCCAAAGGGCCTTCCTTGGAAGGTTAGAAAAGATAAGAAACGAAAGCCAAGGGAGAAAGAGCACAGTAACACGATGGTTTAGGTTGGGGAAGCCAGTACTTGGACAGTATGAAAGGGAAAGGGAAAGGGAAAATGATAAAAGGGCCTACCCTTTTCGTTTTTCTATCCGCCTCCACTAACTTCCAAAGCATTGTATCCCTTTCTCTCATCTCTAATCGTTTTGACCCCTCACTTTGCCTCTTCTCTCTCTTTCCTTCTTTTTTCTCCAAAAGGCCTCCCTTGGAAGGTTAGAAAAGATAAGAAACGAAAGCCAAGGGAGAAAGAGCACAGTAACACGAAGGTTTAGGATGGGGAAGCCAGTACTTGGACAGGATGAATGGGAAAGGGAAAATTATAAAAGGGCCTACCCTTTTCGTTTTTCTTTCCTCCTCCACTAACTTCCAAAGCATTGTATCCCTTTCTCTCATCTCTTATCGTTTTGACCCTCACATTGTCTCTTCTCTCTCTTTCCTTCTTTTTCCTCCAAAGGGCCTCTCTTGGAAGGTTAGAAAAGATAAGAAACGAAAGCCAAGGGAGAAAGAGCACAGTAACACGATGGTTTAGGTTGGGGAAGCCAGTACTTGGACAGGATGAAAGGGAAAGGGAAAGTGAAAAAAAGGCCTACCCTTTTCGTTTTTCTTTCCTCCTCCACTAACTTCCAAAGCATTGTATCCCTTTCTCTCATCTCTTATCGTTTTGGCCCTCACATTGTCTCTTCTCTCTCTTTCCTTCTTTTTCCTCCAAAGGGCCTCCCTTGGAAGGTTAGAAAAGATAAGAAACGAAAGCCAAGGGAGAAAGAGCACAGTAACACGATGGTTTAGGGTGGGGAAGCCAGTACTTGGACAGGATGAAAGGGAAAGGGAAAGTGAAAAAAATGCATTCCCTTTTCGTTTTTCTTTCCTCCTCCACTAACTTCCAAAGCATTGTATCCCATTCTCTCATCTCTTATCGTTTTGACCCTCACTTTGTCTCTTCTCTCTCTTTCCTTCTTTTTCCTCCAAAGGGCCTCCCTTGGAAGGTTAGAAAAGATAAGAAACGAAAGCCAAGAGAGAAAGAGCACAGTAACACGATGGTTTAGGGTGGGGAAGCCAGTACTTGGACAGTATGAAAGGGAAATGAAGAGTGAAAAAAGGGCCTGCCCTTTTCGTTTTTCTTTCCTCCTCCACTAACTTCCTAAGCATTGTATACCTTTCTCTCATCTCTAATCGTTTTGACCCCTCACTTTGCCTCTTCTCTCTCTTTCCTTCTTTTTCCTCCAAAGGGCCTCCCTTGGAAGGTTAGAAAAGATAAGAAACGAAAGCCAAGGGAGAAAGAGCACAGTAACACGATGGTTTAGGGTGGGAAGCTAAGATTTGGACAGATGAAAGTGAAAGTGGAAAGTGAAAAAAATGCATTCCCTTTTCGTTTTTCTTTCCTCCTCCACTAACTTCCAAAGCATTGTATCCCATTCTCTCATCTCTTATCGTTTTGACCCTCACTTTGTCTCTTCTCTCTCTTTCCTTCTTTTTCCTCCAAAGGGCCTCCCTTGGAAGGTTAGAAAAGATAAGAAACGAAAGCCAAGAGAGAAAGAGCACAGTAACACGATGGTTTAGGGTGGGGAAGCCAGTACTTGGACAGGATGAATGGGAAAGGGAAAGTGAAAAAAGGGCCTACCCTTTTCGTTTTTCTTTCTTCCTCCACTAACTTCCAAAGCATTGTATCCCTTTCTCTCATCTCTTATCGTTTTGACCCTCACATTGTCTCTTCTCTCTCTTTCCTTCTTTTTTCCTCCAAAGTGGCCTCCTGGAAGGTTAGAAAAAGATAAGAAACGAAAGCCAAGGGAGAAAGAGCACGATGAACACGATGGTTTAGGGTGGGGAAGCCAGTACTTGGACAGGATGAAAGGGAAAGGGAAAGGGAAAATGATAAAAGGGCCTACCCTTTTCGTTTTTCTATCCGCCTCCACTAACATCCAAAGCATTGTATCCCTTTCTCTCATCTCTAATCGTTTTGACCCCTCACTTTGGCTCTTCTCTCTCTTTCCTTCTTTTTTCTCCAAAAGGCCTCCCTTGGAAGGTTAGAAAAGATGAGAAACGAAAGCCAAGAGAGAAAGAGCACAGTAACACGATGGTTTAGGATGGGGAAGCCAGTACTTGGACAGGATGAATGGGAAAGGTAAAATTATAAAAGGGCCTACCCTTTTCGTTTTTCTTTCCTCCTCCACTAACTTCCAAAGCATTGTATCCCTTTCTCTCATCTCTTATCGTTTTGTCCCTCACTTTGTCTCTTCTCTCTCCTTCCTTCTTTTTCCTCCAAAGGGCCTCCCTTGGAAGGTTAGAAAAGATAAGAAACGAAAGCCAAGGGAGAAAAAGCACAGTAACACGATGGTTTAGGGTGGGGAAGCCAGTACTTGGACAGGATGAAAGGGAAAGGGAAAGTGAAAAAAAGGCCTACCCTTTTCGTTTTTCTTTCCTCCTCCACTAACTTCCAAAGCATTGTATCCCTTTCTCTCATCTCTTATCGTTTTGACCCTCACTTTGTCTCTTCTCTCTCTTTCCTTCTTTTTCCTCCAAAGGGCCTCTCTTGGAAGGTTAGAAAAGATAAGAAACGAAAGTCAAGGGAGAAAGAGTACAGTAACACGATGGTTTAGGGTGGGGAAGCCAGTACTTGGACAGGATGAAAGGGAAAGGGAAAATGATAAAAGGGCCTACCCTTTTCGTTTTTCTTTCCTCCTCCACTAACTTCCAAAGCATTGTATCCTTTCTTTTATATCTAATTGTTTTGACCCCTCACTTTGCCTCTTCTCTCTCTTTCCTTCTTTTTTCTCCAAAGGGCCTTCCTTGGAAGGTTAGAAAAGATAAGAAACGAAAGCCAAGGGAGAAAGAGCACAGTAAGACGATGGTTTAGGGTGGGGAAGCCAGTACTTGGACAGGATGAAAGGGAAAGGGAAAGTGATAAAAGGGCCTACCCTTTTCGTTTTTCTTTCCTCCTCCACTAACTTCCAAAGCATTGTATCCATTTCTCTCATCTGTTATCGTTTTGACCCTCACTTTGTCTCTTCTCTCTCTTTCCTTCTTTTTTCTCCAAAGGGCCTCCCTTGGAAGGTTAGAAAAGATAAGAAACGAAAGCCAAGGGAGAAAGAGCACAGTAACACGATGGTTTAGGGTGGGGAAGCCAGTACTTGGACAGGATGAAAGGGAAAGGGAAAATGATAAAAGGGCCTACCCTTTTCGTTTTTCTTTCCTCCTCCACTAACTTCCAAAGCATTGTATCCCTTTCTCTCATCTCTTATCGTTTTGACCCTCACATTGTCTCTTCTCTCTCTTTCCTTCTTTTTCCACCAAAGGGACTCCCTTGGAAGGTTAGAAAAGATAAGAAACGAAAGCCAAGGGAGAAAGAGCACAGTAACACGATGGTTTAGGGTGGGGAGGCCAGTACTTGGACAGGATGAAAGGGAAAGGGAAAGTGAAAAAAGGGCTTAAGTAATATAATTCAAGAGGTGAGGAAAACAGGAAGAAGCAAAAGAAAATTGTGGATGAGTTCGTGGTGCTGCTCTTGTGTGAGGGATGCATCAACCCGTCAGGCATCAATATTAGAAGGCGAGAGGAATGGTTTTAGGTTGTGCAAGCAATGAGAAGATGTAAAAGGCTAAAAAATAAAACAGAAAGAAAACCAAATATGGCAAACTAATGTATATTTTCTTATAGTTCCTATAAAATTTGACTTTTTGTGTTCTAAATAGTAGAGGTTGTTATGGTCATTTCAGCATTTTCATCACAAACGAACTGCGGTTGAACTTAAGGTTTCTTTTGTAATATCTTAAACGTGAAGGCTTCTTGTATAGTTTTGATAAACTTTATGGGCGTTAATGTAATTATTCCAAAAAGGACAAACAAGCATGGTCTAACTTATAATTATGAATTGAATTCTTTTTTAACTGAGTTATACTATAATTTATAAAAATAAATTATTTATATAAAAAAATTTAAAATTTAAAAAAATAAATTTTTTTATTAAAAATCCAAATCCAAATACAGCCCTAGTTTCTTGTGGCTGGAACCTCTGTGGATAGGCTGGTCGTAGCATTGCCGCCATAACTGACTAGATGGGCCCTCTTTTGAATCCATTAATACGGAATTTAGATTGGATTTTAATTAAAAATTTTATTTTTCTCTCTTTTTTTAATTCTAAAATTTATTTTTTATAAATAATTTAATTTTTACGATTTTTATTACAACTCAACTTAAATAAAAATTTAATTTAAGTTAGCACTAACTAGCCTTTCTTTGATAGTTGATTTCATGAAAAGCTCCACTCGAGTAATTATTGTCTAATTCAAATTAACACGATTCAATTGGTAACTAGTAGTAGATAATTTTACTTATTTTTAAAAAATAGTATTTGTTAACTATTAGAAAAAAATGATAAGGAATATGCCACAATAATCTTCCAATGTGAGATTTTAATGAGTATAATTAATTTTAAAAAAAATATAGTAAAAAATCTGAATCTATTAAGTTCATCCTCAACGCTACAATGGATAGTTTAAATAATTTTTTGAAACAAATTTTTCAACAAACTTTGTGCATAATGCACACAAACATTATGAAGAATTCGCTTTACTATACGAAATTATAAGATTTTTGTATATTGTAATCTAACTTTAGCAATTTTTCTAATTGATGTATAAATTAGAAAAATTAATGGTCGAGATTGAAAATTCTTCCACGTACCTAGTCTTTGTAACAACTCAAGAAAATGTCTTAATTCAAGCTAGCTTTTCAAGAATCCTCCATTCAAATTTGTTGTCGGGACTCTCTTTTGAACAATGAGCTTCAAGTCTAGACACGTAAAGCAGATCAATCTTTTATCCGATAACCTTCATTTTCCCAAATCTGCTAGCCATTAATAATGGATAGGAACGCTCTCAATTTGAACATTACCGTACCGTATCCCCAACAGGGAAAAAGGAAAAAAATAGGCATCGACTCTTTTGTCTGATTCTTGCGGCAATAAATAGTTTTGCTTTGGTTCACTGCACCTTTTGCCTTCTTTTACAGTTTTCCATGCTCATGTATTATACATTGAATCTGTTAAATTTTGCTGTGTATAAGGCGTTTGCTGACTAATTATAACCACAAATTAGTAGGTAAATTTTATGTAAAATATGCACTGCGAGTGTAAAATATCTTCAAATTTGTCAAGATATTATGTTCGGGAACAGACGATGAAGAGATCGCTTTCCCGCTATATCCCCTAAAATGAGTAACTACAAAATAAAATTTTGTCTTTGTTTTTGTCTTTTGGGTTGATTAGTTTTACGATTTTCAATACAATTTAACTTAAATAAAAATTTAATATAAATATGTCATTATTTTTTAGACTAGTAATTTATTGATATTTTATCAATTATTTATCTATTAATAAAAAATACACATATTAATAAAATATTCAACTTAACACATAGTGAGATAGTTTTATTTTAATAATTTTATTTATATGTTTATTCTCCAATAGTAAGTAAATAATTATTGAGATAATAATAAGTAAAATTACTCGTGTGTCTTAGTGTATGTGAGAATGTGAATTATGAAGTTCCTCGATAAGCATATTTGCTAATTGTTGCAGCCATATGCAGTTTGGCTACAAAAATTAGGGACTTTTGCCAATTAGTGGTAGAAGTAACACATGAGTTGGCCACAAAGTGTCAGAACTCGAGAGTAAGGATGTGATTGGATAGAGTTTGATTTTGAGATTTTTTGTCTTGGGTTTCGGGAGAGAGAATTTTTTGTGAGAAAAAAAGTGAGATTTGAGATGAAAAATTGTATTGGGTTTCGTGCAGAACCTTGTCCAAGCACACCTTAAGTTCCTCCAACAACCGTGTTTCTTCATTTTTTGTCATAACTTATACTCCTTTGAAGATTTTATAAAAATTAATTGTTGATGTTTTCATACACAAATATATAAAAATTAATACAGTTTAAAAATCTTATTTCGTGTTATGCAAATAACAAGTAGTTTTTAATAGATTTGAATTTTGATATTTTGAATATTTTAAAAAAAATTTAAGAATTTAATAATAAATAATAAAAATATTTTTAATTACGTACCCAACAATTGAAAGAATGGGCCCCGCAGTTGTTCTCTTCTGAACTCTAACTTTGGGCCTCGCTTTCGCCGGGTTTAGAACTTTCTGTGTCGGCCGCCAAAGAGTAAGAATTCTCCCATATGGTTTTTGCAGCATCAAATCAATCAGTTAATATAACATTCCTCTCACCAGGCAGCGTGGGTCAAGGATTAATTTTCCTTTGAAAAGCCCGGTAATCAACTGAAAGAAAATCCAAGACCTGTTAAACAAATTTTTTATAGGCAAAAAAAATGTCTCAAATAATTCATAAATTTCACCAAAAGAATGACAAAAGTTATCGCGATTGACACAGTCAACTTGTAAAAATAATTGCACATGGTAATAAACTACCAAACTGTACAACATGTGTCCTTCCTCCTTTATATTTTATTTAATATTTTAATTATATTAAATCGTTTTAAAATAATTAATAATTTTTATATAAATAAATATTTTAATATATTTAATATTATTTTTTATATATTTAAATTTAACATAATATATATTTTTATTATTTATTATATTATATTATTTTAATAATATAATTTAAAATTTTATGCTCAATCACAAAATGGGACAGTGTAATAATCTTTCGCGCAGCAGAGAAAATAATACATCAATGTCAAAATCAAAAGTCTAATCAGTGAGCCAAAAATGATAAATTGATAATGTGACATCACTTTCATTTGATTTTTCTTTAAAATCCAATACAATTACAAGAATAATCGGTCAATGATTTTCACCGCTTCTCTTCTCATGTAGTTAAAGATCTCTAACGTTGATCAATCTTCTTTCACCAAACAACTCCTTTTACTTTGCAGTTTCCTCTAACAAGAGTCTGATCTTTCTCAAAGCAGACTTTTTTTTTTTTTTCCTCTCACCAGGCACCGCTTCGTTCATTCCCGCCTCTGCGTATGTAAGCACTTTGCAAATCCCAACCCTTTTCTTTTGCTGTAGGGAGATTCCGCTCTTCGTCTCTTCCTTGTTCTTTAATTGTTGTGTTGTCCCGCTTATTGTGACTGTCGATGCATATAGACAAAACAGCATTTCTGCCTTTGTGTTTAAGGGCGTTGTTCATGTGAGCGAAATCTCATTTTCTTTTTGCTGGTGTCCCAGTTTCAATTATCAGAAAAGAGTTGCAGAGTTTTTGATGGAGCCTGCTCCTGGTTCGGTGGCTGCAAGGAGGAGGAGAAGTTTTTATGAGTTTATTTCGACCATTCTGTACCTGTTTCTGTGTTTGAACTGCTTCACCACCAACTCCAGATGCTTCGCTCAACTCTTGCCTGAAGAAGAAGGTACGTAAACTCCACAATTAAGATTGATAAATTTGCTTTGTGCAATCTTTTGGCTCCATCTTTCTCTGTTGTAAAGTTTTTTTTCCATGAGATTTTTCCCTTTTCTTTTACTTTTTTCGTGGGGGTTGGGGGTCGGTGTTTTACCCAATTTTCCGTTACTGTCTCAAATGGGGTTATTGTCATGAAAAAAAGAGAATAATCTTGATTTTGCTAATTAGAAAGATGCAGAGGAAGGTGAACTACAGCAAGTTCTTCCCCCGAACCCCTGTTTGAGGAAAAAGATCGCAGATTGGCATTTTCCTGTTACATTTTTGAACGTTCTTGTTGAAACTCTACTGGGGAGCTCAAATTGTACGAATTTAAGAGGTAGATTGTAGAGATTCCGTGGCGAATACTTGACTCTATATGCAAAGAATGACCTTTTAGGGACAGAGTATTCATATTCAATTCCGTACTGAGGAGTATTTTCTCTTTCTTTTGGCCACAAATATCTCGAGCAGCCTCAATTATTGGTCAATATAGGAACTCTTCATACCCGCTTTGTGGACTTTGTCGTTGTCGGAGAAAGATCTTAAAATCAATTTAAAAACGGATCGTAGAACCCCCGCCCCCCTCAGCTTCCCTCTCCCACTTGCTTTGTCCCCAACTGTAGGAGAAATTTCGGTTACTGTAGCGGTAATCACCCGCTGGTACTGCTAGCCGTCGCCCCCATTGGTGAAATTTGATAGTTTTAAGGGTGTATTTGAATTGGACAGAGTCATGTAAAATTTTTATTTTAAAATTTTTTATAAATAATTTATTTTTATAAGATTTAAAATAAAAAATTTGTAAGAAAATTTGTAAGCAGTTGTTTGGGTGGTTCTAGCACTATGTTTTTGATATATCCTGAAAGGGAGAATTGGTTTTCATCTTAAAGAAAAAGAGTCGTTTTAATCTAATATATTTAGACAGAATTTGATTTTAAAATTGAATTTAAATATATGATTTATATTTTTTATAAATAATTTAATTTTTATAAAATTTAAAATAAAAAATTTAAAATTAAATCGTATACAATTATATTACTTGTGTTAACGGAAAAATCTGCCAGATTTTGACGTGTCAAATGTGAAAATCTGTTTTGGGACACCAGTGATTGACTGGTCTAAATAAAACAAACAATTACATAGTTGAAGAAGCAACGTCAGATTTGATCTAAAGTACATAAGTTTTTGTCAACTGGTCAACTATTTTCTTTTTACGAGTCTGAGAAATACCATCGAACTTATGGAAAACCCGCCGACAACGGCAGCCGAAAATTTCCTCATCTGAAGAGGTCCGAGATAACATGAACAATTACTTTGTCTTCTAGTGTTTTCCAAAAGCTTTATCAAGATGGTGGGATGTGCTAATTTAATGAGGGATGGAACTTAGCTCAAGTAACTTTACAGTTAATAGTCCGATTATTGACCAAAATATGATCACTGCTCCTCCAAGTCGTAACATATTAGGGCTTGATATCTAACAGTGATTTCATTTTGCAGTACAAGTTCTTCAAACAATAGCTTCGAAGCTACAGAATCAACATTGGAATGTTAGACGGAACTCTTGTGCTGTCCCCGGAGATTTCAATGTGACATTTTCTGAAAGAGATAGAATACTTAGCAATGTTACCTGTAATTGCTCCTTCGTTAACAATACCATATGCCATGTCACAACAATGTACATTCTTGAACCTTAATTATGGTTACTGTTATCTTTTCTTGATGATTTTTCTTTAAGTCATGCTCTGGGTGCTAATCAGCGTATAATCTGTGGACGTATATATTTTCTGCAATATAAAAACAAATTGTTGAGCAACTTAATGCAACTAATATATTGGCATTGTCCCCTTTATTAATTTTGTTATTGTTTTGGTATTTCTGCTTTCTGAAACATCCTAGAACTTTGTATAATAACTGACGATGTTTAATTACCAGAGAAACCTATTCAAGGTAGATGAATGCTTCTTGATAATATAAGCAACACAGATAGGTCAATTGGAGGTTCTGTTAGTATGTAGTAATCAAGATACTAAATTGACTTGACACTTTGCTTGCACTCGTTAAATACGATTAACTGGTTTACCTTTATGCAAAGAAGTAGATGGTTCCTTAGGAAAGAATATGTATCTATTGGGATGGTTGGATTAAATAGATTTACTAGGTAAAGCAATTTTGTTGAGTCCTATGCATAATTTCACTCTAGAATTAGATATTGCTAAGCGGCTCAAATGGATGAATCTCTTCCTTGTGCTGGATTATCTGAACTCTAAAACTACTTTTACCATTTCGAAAGAGTAATTGCATATGATTGATCTTTGAGCTACAATTTATTTTCATTTTCAAACTATTGAGTAGAGCTTTAAATTAAAAGTAGAAGGGAAGGAATTTTCACAGTAATTCTTTTTGAGCTTGTTGATGGAGGACTTTCTCAGAGTTTATAGCTAGTTCTTTTACAATTTTTTTTTTTTTGTTCTGCTATGCATCACACAGACAACTGAAGGGGCTCAATCTGACAGGGCCGTTGCCTGCAGAGTTTGGCAATCTGACGTATCTGCAGGAAATGTAAGTTAGTAACTCCATTTTGTAGATGTATTAAGCAAATTATATAATCCTATAAATTGGTTTCTGCTTATGGGTTCCTTTGCTTCGTTTTTATACTGCCTATGCAAGCATATCCACCACCATAATCTTTACCTTAGAACTACAGAAAATATAAGAACTTTGTCAATAATGGAGCTCTCCACAGTTAATAATGATTTCCCATCTCAGTAATCAGTTTTTCTTTCATACCTTTCTGCAAGTTTGCAAGCCTATGTTATACTTCATATAGACACCATATGAGCATATTTAGATGAGGGAAATTGCTCTTTTACATTGACATATTATTCATAGATTAAGAACCACAATTTATTTTGCCAGTGATCTCTCTCGCAATTTGCTCAATGGATCAATTCCTGCAACATATAGTCAGATTCCTCTCGTTATTTTGTAAGTTGACTTTTGTTTTCTAGAGCTGACCTTATCGCTACTTATCTTTCAACTCTTAATATGGTAACAAGTTGTTCCACTACAGGTCACTTTTAGGGAACCGTATTGGGGGTACTATTCCAGAACAAATAGGAAATATTTCAACCCTGGAAGAACTGTAAGTTGAAGGAATTCCATATACTATCTAAGTATTTAAGCCATTGGGACGCCTAATTGTGGTTTCTTTATACAGTGTTCTGGAAGATAATCTGCTTGAAGGACCTATTCATGAGAACCTTGGAAGCTTGAGCAATTTGAGGAGACTGTAAGACCATCCAGTCGTACTTTGCACAATGATCATTACATAATTTTCCTGTACTGGTGGATGTAAATAATCCTGTTACATTCTTGGTTGATGACTTTAATTTGTTGGGACTGGAACTTCTACTATATTGCCCATATGTTCTGTATTTTTATGTGTTGGATAGGATCAGCATAACTGATGCAAAATGAAGCAGTATGGAATAGTAGTTGGACTCTTGTAGGTATCCCATTAAGTTATGAATTAGAACTATTGAATCAAAGTACAAACCAAAATTTCCCTCAGAATCCAGGATGGTGATTGTTATGATGGCTTGCGCGGGCCATCAATTTGTTAACTGTGAGATTAATTATATAGATGCGAGTGATTAGGTTGGTAAAAAAATTTCTATGCCATTTCCTTCATTTTAAATAAATGAACTTTGTTAACAATGATCTTGACTAACTACTAAATTTTCTTCTCTCAGCTCATGTTTGATAGCAAGACTCCACCACGGTGGTGTTTTTTCTTTTTTTATTTTTACTTTCCTTTTCTTCTTTTTTCTTTCTTTCTAACTAGTTTTCTACATTTTGCTGCAGGCTGCTTTCTGCTAATAATTTTACTGGGACAATACCAGAGAGTTTTGGCAAGCTCAGGAACTTGATAGATCTGTAAGTGAGAGCAATATGAACATCTGATAAGATTTCTTTTTCTCTGGATCCCATAAAGGAAAAGAAAATGGAAAGAACAAATTATCCTCTGAGAACTTCTTTTGTGCACATCTCTCTAGTGCAGTTGAAAGTAAAGAAATATTTATGTTCTGATTGAAGTATTTCCAACTTAATTAGAAAACTTTCCTATTTTCTTGAAAACAAGCATATTGAAACGATTCACCTACGAATACTTTCTTTCCATCTAAATTCCAAATTCGAAAGAAGAACTTCTTTTTCAAGCTTTTTTGCTCTATGTACTGTTGGCAGTAGGATAGATGGAAATGGAATTTCTGGAAGGATACCTGATGTCATTGGCAACTGGACCAAAATGAGGAGACTGTAAGCATCTTTTTTGAGAATTGATTTTTTTGGACAATGTTAATCTTGTGGAATTTCAATTGTTTACACATTTCTTTCAGAGATATGCAAGGCACGCTATTGGAGGGACCAATTCCTTCTGCAATATCAGAGCTGACAAACTTAACTGAACTGTGAGGAAGCATCCATTACTTTTCTCCATTAATCAAAGTGTCTTTTTTTTCAATAAAACAAATAAACAGATTATTGGTTCTCAAGTTCTGCATCTCATCATATATGTCTTGATGACTTGCTTTTCGATTGTCAGGAGAGTGTATGGTTTGAATGGACCAAGTATGAGATTTCCCAATTTGCAAGACATGGAGCAAATGGAAAGATTGTGAGAAGAATATAGCTGTACACTGAAAAGCAATTTAATTTTGTATGAATTTTCTATCATGTATTTTATTTCATTCTTTGATGCAGAATTTTAAGAAATTGCTCGATTGCTGGTCCTCTCCCAGAATATATAGGAAGCATGAGAAGCCTGAGAACTCTGTGAGTTTGTTACCTTTGAGGATATTCTTTTCATCTATGATTTTCCCATTGACACTTCTTTAGGTAGACTGAAGAGTTATGATATTCAGGTTCTATTTCATTACAATAATAGTCACAGATGATGGCAGAACTTTCTGCCTATTTATTGCTTGATTGTTGTAATTTGACTTATTCTACTTCCCAAATACATGAAATATTTCTACTCTAAGGCATATGAGCAAATGTCATTCACTCATTTTTTAAAGATAAGTCTATCAAGGAGGAATTTATTTCTTGAGGACTTGGCTCCTATTAATGATAAGACTTGTCTGCAGTCTAATAATGATAAAAGTTTTAACTTTGGACACCCTTTCCCCAGACTGAATGTACTCTTTTCCTTTTTGGATTTCCTTCCACTATGTACATTAGCTGCACCTCCCGGTTGCATTTTGATTATCATGCTTACTTTGGAAAATTTTAAGGGAAAAGAAATCATGTCAGACTCTCAGATTCTTATCAGCACATGAGAACCTGGTAACTTATTATTAGTGCTCGCCATTAATGACATAGGAGTAAGATATTTCTATCAAGCCAAATGCAGAACACTCATTTTCAGGTGGAGTATCTTCTTTGGATGATGTTACCAGTTGGTTGAAATACTAAAAGTTAATATTTCATAGTGAAATGAGACCTTCTGAAGGAACCAACTACATGAATGGTCCTTTTCTTCCTCATTAAGTGGAGGTTCTATGGTCTCCAGTATTCATAGAAACAACAGTATGTCTAAGATAAATAAGGTGGGATATAATCATTCCAATCCTTTCTATTTGTTCACTGCTGTCTGGTTTTATAATCTTAAAAACTTCTAAGACCAAATTATGGTTCTCCTAATGGTATGTATAGGGTCATCCTTTTCGTATTGTTTTTGGATAATCATTACTGTTTCTCATAATAATTTTGCAATTGCAGTGACCTCAGCTTAAATAATTTAAGTGGGCCAATTCCCAACAGTTTTGAACAGCTCAACTTCAATCACCTGTATGTTTCTTAATGGAAAAACAAATTTTATGTTCAATCATGAAACTTTGTACCTATGCTTATTCCTTTTGCACTTCTTTATATTACATTGAAGCTAAAACCTCCATAAAAATTGCAGGTTTCTTGCGCATAACTCATTAACAGGAGAGATACCCCGCTGGTTACTGGAAAGCAACCAAAATGTGTACATACTGGTTTTCCCTGCCTTTTAATAGTTTGCTTGATGTCATACACATAAATACATGCATATGTGTTTGTGCACATGTGCATGTGCATAGTTTCTCAAATAACTTATGCTGATTGTTGCTGCAGTGATGTATCCTACAACAATTTTACACACTCATCTGCTACTGGTTGCCAGTCATCCAGAGTGTAAGTGTTTTCTTTATCTTTCTGTACCTATTTTTTGGAGTCTCTTGTATTTTTGTGATTTTAATTTTAGAATCATTGCACTTCAACAGGAACTTAGTGTCTAGCTATTCGACTTCAGCAACCAACTCGTGAGTTTTCAAATACTGATTATCTAGTTACATGCCCTTTGTTTGTTGATGTATCAGTTTTCTGTTTACTAATTTCATATGTTTATATTTAAATTTTGAAATAATATGCACGACTTGGCCTATGCAGAATTCCTTGGTGTTCAAGGAAGGATCTTCCATGTTCTAGAAATGCAAACCGTGAGAGTGCAGAGCTACCAACTTATGTTGCCATGATCTGTATTTTTTGCTTAGCGCCACCTATGGTATATATGATCCCTTTTCATTTGCAGGTTATTCACTGTTCATAAATTGTGGAGGCAGTAGAACCAATTTTGAGGGAAATGAATATGAAGAGGATTTACAAAATGAGGGTCCCTCGTATTTCTTTGCTTCCTCAGAGCAATGGGCTTATAGCAGCTTAGGAGTGTTCTTCGGAAATGGGGATGCTAATTATGTCACCAACTCTGGTTCCCTGAATGTTAGCGGTGCAGAGATCTATAGAACAGCTCGTCTTGCCCCTGCATCACTCAAGTATTATGGCCTTTGTCTGAGAAAGGGTAGCTACAGAGTGCGCCTCCATTTTGCAGAAATAATGTTCAGCAATGACATGACATTTCGCAGCCTTGGCAAACGCATTTTTGATGTGTCTATTCAAGTGAGTAGATTCGTAATCTTTGGCAATTATATGATTATTCATCCTTAATACAACAAGTTGCTCATATCTAAAATTTTACTTTGTGCAGGGGAATGTTGTCCTGAGGGACTTCAATATCATGGAGGCAGCTAAAGGTGTTGGGATAGGAATAACAAGAGATTTTGATGTACTGGTTAATGGTTCCACTCTGGAAATCCATCTATACTGGACCGGAAAGGGGACCACGGCGATTCCTGATAGAGGTGTTTATGGACCTTTAATATCTGCAATTTCAGTGACACCAAGTCAGTACATCTTTTACCTTTCCTTGTTCCAATTTCTTCTTGCATAATAATTGTGATATTGATTGCTATTTTCTTCTCTTGTAGACTTTGATACCAGTACAGGGCTCTCTGTTGGAGCTATTATTGGCATTGTAGCTGCTTCATGTGTTTTGGTTTTGTTGATTTTGGCTGCACTCTGGATGAAAGGGTACTTAGGAGGGAAAGACCATGGAGATAAAGGTGAGAAGATACTCATATGGAAAGGGACCCTGGTGTTTGAATAACTGTCAGATGTTATATCAACAAATATGGCATACAAATTGAAAATATTCCCCCCCAGGCGGAACCATTGAAGCAATAATTTCCTAAACACTAGTATATATTTTCTTTGAAGAGACCGTGGAAAGATAAAAAGTCTAAAATTTAAACTGTTCGTCAAACCTTTACAAAGACCTTAGTGCAGTTAATTGTACAATTGATTATTATTGGATAATCTTTCTAACAAAGGGTTTATTTAGTCAAAATAATGGAGTTTCGTCTGTAGGAGGTGAATTGCAGAGTAGCATTTTCTTAAACTGCCATTGGTGAATAATTTCTTTTGATATTGCAGAACTTCAAGGCCTGAATTTACAAACAGGTTACTTTACTTTGAGACAGATCAAAGCCGCAACAAATAACTTTGACCCAGCCAATAAGATTGGAGAAGGAGGATTTGGCCCAGTTTACAAGGTTGATGCTCTCAATTAGAATTTTAGCTTTCTTTTCCACTTTCAAAGTAGAAAACAACTTGTCTCTTCTGCAAATTATGGGCATGTAATAAGGGAAAGAATGATCACCATACTCAGTCATCGCTTTTCTAATTTCTTGTATTTGTTCTGAATCTTCTCTTTGACAGGGTACACTATCTGATGGTGCAGCCATTGCTGTCAAGCAGCTCTCATCAAAGTCAAAGCAAGGAAATCGTGAATTCGTTACTGAAATTGGTATGATATCTGCCTTACAGCATCCAAACCTGGTGAGGCTTTATGGCTGTTGTATAGAGGGAAACCAGTTATTGCTAATATATGAATACATGGAAAACAACTCTCTTGCTCGAGCACTCTTTGGTAAGTGTTCCAATAGCATCTTTTTGCCATAATCTAGTATTTTCATACGTATACTGCATTCATCTCTTATCCTCTTCTGCCTTTGATCTTTTTTAACTCTTAGGTCACAAGGAGCAGCAGCTACATCTAGACTGGTCAACAAGGTACAAAATATGCTTAGGCATAGCTAGAGGGTTAGCATACCTTCACGAAGAATCACGGTTAAAAATTGTCCATCGAGATATAAAAGCTACCAATGTGCTGCTTGATAAGGATCTTAATGCTAAGATATCAGATTTTGGTTTGGCCAAGCTTGACGAAGAAGAGAACACTCATATTAGCACACGAATTGCAGGAACAATGTGAGCTGTTTTTCCTTAGCGCATTCTTAATTTTCTTTGTCATATGATCTCTTATTATAAGAACCATACCTGTGCCAAAATAACACGGGGACTGCGTCAGGATCTCAGTATTATAGATTTGTTCTGAGCTACTGATATAAATCATGGTTACCTATCACTAAATTTTTTGAATTTGAGAAGGTTCATTAAATAACAGTTGATATGTGATTGCAGATTGCACAATTTCTTTTGTTCTTTTATGGCCGTACTGTGTTATTTAATTACTTGGAAAAGCTTTTAATTGCCTCATAGTTTACAAAACATAAAAAGTCGACTTGCATGATCCTTTTTTTGAGTTGGCAACAAACTGTAGGTAAAGGAGAGCTCCCTGATTGTTCTTCAAGCTTCCATTCCTTTAGACTAGTTTATCCTTCTCTTTTTGGAAGTTTCAGAAAAAGTCGACTTGCATGATCCTTTTTTTGAGTTGGCAACAAACTGTAGGTAAAGGAGAGCTCCCTGATTGTTCTTCAAGCTTCCATTCCTTTAGACTAGTTTATCCTTCTCTTTTTGGAAGTTTCAGAGCCATAAAACACACAGATATCTTAGGTTTCTCCCGGAACTGGAGTTCTTAGGATGCACGTCATTTCTAATAAATCCAATATGAAATAACTGGCAAACATAACTGCCTCATTTTTGCCTGTCACTGAATATTGAGATCTCTTTGTTGTTTTAATTTTCTCATTCTTTGCCTTTTCCAGTTAGTTTCATCTCTGTTCTGGTCTAGTATCATGCAAGCGTCAGAATTTTACCTATCAACCTCTAGTCTAAAACTGTAGAAACTTCTGTTTACAATGCATGACATCTCTTGTACCTTTGTGTTCCTACTCATTAACAGATTCCAATCATCAGCTATGAAAATCACTATTTTTTACCTCATCTTAAAGTAGGAAATTCTTAACAGAAACAAATGAATTATCCTTGTCAAACTTTTCCTTGTCGACAATATGACTCCTTATAGAAAATACTACTCTTTCAAAAGGTAATTTACTAGGTTGGAACCTCCCTATTTTAAGTCCATATCAGTGGGAAATACACCAAAGGATACCATTTCACTCCCTATATTTTCTAGTTTTTGCATCTTGCTTCCTCCTATATCATGCTCTGATCTGAAGCCCATTTTCCACTATATGCCTTCTGTAGCAGAACTGCTGCCTGAGCACCTTCTCAGAATCAACAGAATCATTTGAGGAATTTATAGATGGACAGTTTCCATGTGTTACTATATTTTACTTTTGAAAAATGTTTAGTTCGTGCCTGATTTTGTTGATTTTGTACAGAGGATATATGGCACCTGAATATGCTATGAGAGGCTATCTAACCGACAAAGCAGATGTTTACAGTTTTGGAGTTGTTGCATTGGAGATTGTAAGTGGGAAAAGTAACACAAATTACCGACCCAAAGAGGAGTTTGTGTATCTTCTTGATTGGGTACGTTTCTATATTCACTCTATTCACTGAGGTAAATCTTTCCCAAACTGCAGCGCTGCAACTTTTCTATGTACTTGTGTCCTGTTTCATGGCTATTCAAAAAGGAAATTTACTTTCACAATGTTCCTAATATATCTTTAAGTCTTTCCTTAGATGGAATATTGACATTTGGATGGCTTTTGCGTGGGAAAATGAAGGCCTACGTCCTGCAGGAACAAGGGAATCTTCTAGAACTGGTTGATCCAAGTCTTGGGGCAAAGTATTCTGAAGAAGAAGCAAAGAGGATGCTCAATTTGGCTCTATTGTGCACCAACCCATCTCCTACTCTTAGGCCATCGATGTCTTCTGTAGTGAATATGCTCGAAGGCAAAATTCCAGTTCAGGCACCATTAATCAAGCGCATTTCACCAAATGATGACATGAGATTTAAAGCCTTCGAGAAATTATCTCAAGACAGCCAAACTCATATCTCTACATTTTCTCAAGAAAGTCAAGCTCCTAGTACTTCAATGGATGGACCGTGGATTGAATCATCCATGTCTTTCCCTAGTAAAGATGAAAGTCTTGACCATTCTTCATCTCGCAAGGTTCTTCCAGAGCTTTGATATAGAGTCGCTCGACATAGGTTGAAAATATATACGAGTAAGATACAATTTTATTGATCAGTTATATTGTGTAGATCTGTAAATGACATTTTGTGTCAATATGGATTCTTAAATATGTGAAATATAGAACAGTGGCAGTGGTTTTGTCTTTCATTCCTTCTCAAAATATGTATACATTTTCTTCCTGGTTTCTCCAAAGTAAGACCAGGTTGTTTCGCTGCATTCCGGCCTTCATTTTGCGTATTTTAGTGGCCTTCCCATTCTCATTTGCATCTTCAAGAGTAATAATTTTCTCCAATTAGTTAAATACTAGAATTGCCACACAGAAACAAACCTGCATTTGACTTGGAATTTGGGCTTTCAAGACATCTGGGAATGTGTGCCAATCAAGATTAAGCTCCTACGAAAATGATAATTTTGCAAAATACTACCACCACCACCACCACTATAATAGTACTAGTAGCAATGTGCCAAGACAACATCTACGTCCCGTGAGCCCCTGCTCTACTGAGGAGGAGGTATGGGAAAAAAATTAAGCAGTCAGTGTTGAGAAGTGTGTCAAGAAATACCAGAAATTTATCCTGAAATCCTGAATATAGGAAGCCTATCAGAGAATTCCAACCATCAGATGAGAAACCAATCTTCTTCATTGGACGTTAATGAATCCACCAATCAGAATTCTGAAATGTCTATTTCATCAGCATCCCGAGAAAAATGAACATTGTGGCCTTCTCATCATTTGATGACTATAAAGTGGGCTTCTTACCATCACTTCCAATTCTCACAGGAGTCACTCTTGTCATTTTTCTTTCATATCTACAACTGTTCCATTCACTGGTTCTTGATCTTTGGAGAAACAGTCAATGGATGAACCAAGATTTCAAGGAAATACTGATAACACTGATGGCAATAATGGGATGTTCAAATTTCCATGTGTTCAAGAACATGGGTCAGGACCACAGCACTCTTTAATCAACTTATTGAAATATTCTTTGCTTCTTGGAGCTGACAAGGTCTTGATGGCTCGAAAATCACCAGGATCATCGGTGTGCTCCCTTCCAGAGCCAGGCAAGGTGTACGAAGATTATGATTCAACAGAGAGAAGAAGGAAAGGAAAATGTCCACTGCAGTATGATGAGAAGGTATGTGGGAGTTTTGAGTGTTCTTCTCTTCATTCGCTTCCAAGTCAATTCGTTAAGGAGGCTGGGAGCAGTGAAAAATATGTTGATTCTCCAGAAAGGGTTGAATATCCTTCAAAATGCTATAAAAATGAATTTCCACTGGACATTGTAGCTTTCCTGACACTTCTGGTGCTTAAGTTAGCTGGTTTTCAAATCAGTTTATTAATGAGATTTCTCACCTTACCCTACTCAGTATCTAAATTTTGGTTAACATTGCTAATGCTCCCATTTCAAACTATAGCTTTAACTAGAGAGCATGTAAAGCAAAAGCTATTGAGAATGTGGAGTAACTGGTGGTGGAGAATGGTCTCCTTCATCTGTATTAGGTTCAAGATGCAGAAGTCAATGCTAAAATTTGCTGTAAGATTTTGTTGGGCATCCTTTTGGTCAATCTATGTTTGTTTAGTTCTGGTTGGATTGCTCATACTGGGATTTGTTGTTGGTGGGATTACCATGAGGCATTTGGTGATAGAACCAATTCAGACAACAGAGAACCTGAATTTTGATTACACGAAAACTAGTCCAGTTGCTTTTGTGCCTCTTATTTCCTCCCCAAAAGCTGGTATTTCCCCTGGCTTGATTTCTAAGGACAAGATAACTTCTGTGAAACCCGTTGGCGTTGGAAGGCGCTCCATTCCTTACAATCATAAATTGCGGCTTACTGTCTCTCTAACAATGCCTGAGTCAGAATACAACAGGAATCTTGGGATTTTCCAGGTATGTCATGCAATAGCCATTGAATTCTTTGAATCTATGTTTTTATGCTAAATGTAATAGAATAAACATTAATATGCATGTATTCTGCTCTTCTCGGCATGAAGGGCTACTTTTACTGCTATAGAATGGCTAAAATTTCTGAGTTTTTTTAATGCAGGTGAGGGTAGAGTGCCTGTCAGCAGATGGTAAGGTGACTGCGAGTTCAAGCTATCCAAGCATGCTAAAGTTTAAGAGTAAACCTATACGATTTGTTGAAACCATGTTAAAGAGTATCCCTGTCCTTACTGGTTTTCAATCAGAGGTTCAAAATCTGAAAGTACAAGAAATTGATTTCGCTGAAGGTTATGAGCCAACTGCTTGCTTTAAGGTGATTATTGAGCAAAGAGCAGAATATGAACCTGGCTTTGGTATCCCAGAAGTATATGCTGCTTCACTTCGTATTGATTCAGAGCTTCCTCGATTCAAGAGAATAATATGGAATTGGAGAAGAACTCTTTTTGTATGGATCAGCATTTTTTCGTTCTTGACTGAGTTATTGATTGCTCTGATCTGTTTTCGGCCAATTATTTTTCCAGGAAGAACACTGCTGGTAATAGGTGCTAAAGCCAAGTCTCAAAGGAACAAAATTTCATGGAATAAAAGCATATGAGAGATGAATTGTATGACAAAAGAAGAAATCGCGAGCTCAACCTACTACCCTGGATGTTGATTGCATATTTACATTGCTAATGATAGGTATTAAGCCATTTTGCATGAAAAATCAACACCAGATCTTCATGGATATTTGAGTTCATTGAATAAGAATTACAATAGCATTATGAAAGTTCATATTTTGTCTGCCAACTCTTTCATGCCTACTATCTTCTAAATCATTGAAATGGGCGAATAAATTGAACTAATATTTCACAAGTCAAGTCTTGAATCCTTCAGTCTTCTTTTATTGTCTCACGATTCCTCGATAAAACACTGCAACGTCAGTTGAACTTCATGGATGGCAGAGAAACAAATGCCGCATTGCGTTTTCTCATTTACAGCCTTGTTTTGGCAATAGGAGGAGGAAGATCACATCTCGCAAATCCGGTTCCCCCACTTTCAAGTTCCCGCGTAGTGTTTTTGAACATCTCCTCCTCAAAATCAGAGTTTCTCATCAGCAAATATTCATGGCACATTGGGACAACTGAGATGAATAAGAATATACCTTCGGAGCATGGTATACATCCCTCCTCGAGGTCTTCCATTTGTAGTCCATCGCTTTAAAAATTGAAAATCGAGTTAAACAAGGAACAACTTGAACGAAAACATTGAAATGAATGGGATCTAAGGAGTTCAAGAACCTTTGCTCTTGCAAAAGTGTTGGCTTGTCAGGATACGATTCCATGAACAAATCCAGCTGTAACAGCTGCTGTCCCATGATATCGTTTCCTGTGGATATGCACTTCAGGATTTGATGACCTTTCTTCATAAATTTATAAGGAAAAAAGGGGGGTTGGGAAGGACAAAAAAGGTGAAAATTTATAATGCCTGGTGTTAAGGGAAGTCCCAGGTAAACCTACAGGAAGATCTTGAATGCTTAAGATTGTCGTTGAAACAAAATGTAATGACAACAAAGTCTCAATGGTTTATAGAATTCGACCTCGTTCATAAAGATGTAAGCATCGCTTTGAGATAATGAGCCTACAGTCATGAGCCAAAGCAAATATACAACCAGTTCCAACAGCATGAGCTCTGAAAACAAGATTGTGCAGGCGTCACAGGATTCAAATAAGGCAAAATTTAAATCAATGAGATTTGAGGCACCAGAAGAGCATTAATTGAAAAGCCGAGGGAGTTAAGGATGTCCAAACAAATTAGGTCCAAGAAAAGCTTTCATGGGTAAAGATATTCATTTTCCTTCTAGACAATATGAGGCCAATAAATATTGCCATTCTTGTTTCTTCCTAGGACATCTTATTAGTTCGTATGATTCAAACAATGTGGGTTGACAAGATCACAGTAATTTTTATTTAAAAAATAACCTTATGACGGCTATTGTAGGAATGGAGAAAGTCAGCAGCTTGCTAACAAGCCTTTGGACCGTGAAGACACTGTCCTGATTGCGGCAAAAAAACACCATTTCAGCATAATTAAACCTTAAGACAATCATTTTTCTAATAGATGAACAAAGTATGGTAACTTACTGTGGCTGCCTTCTTATCACATTTCCTCAAGTAGTTCACGTCCATCCCAATTGAGAAAATTTTGCCCTGCTTCGAGTTCAGAGAATGATTACAGACTGATCTTATATGTTTGATCATGAAGGAATAAAGATGAAACAATCCATATTTATGTTTCCTTTGATGATATGTTGCACAAAAACGAATATGATCTAACCTTAATTATGTAACTAAATTGAGAACTTAGGCAGACATCAAACTGAAATTTTTGAAGGTTTCATAATAAACAGGAACTTCATTTGCTCTTCCATCTGTTAGAACAGAATTTGCATTTAATTGAAAAATGAAACATGGCACCAGTTCCATAAGAAGAACAACGTTATGTCATTGGTGGTTATCAAGGCAGATGCACTTTTATCCGTTAGTACCTGGACGAAACAATTTTTAAGTATTTTTCAGGTACCTTGCAAGAAAAGCAATCTGGATAACCTATACAAGAATTTTAGTAGATCATTCATCGTCGTGTTCCAGAATCAAGACGACATTCCCATGTTTAATCAAACAAGAAGTACTGGAAAAAAAAATAAACAGTAATCTCTACGAAGCCTAGTGAACTAATATACATGATCAAGTATTGCATCAACAAACTGAAGGGAATCTGGTCTGAAACTGCAAAATATCAGAGAAAGAAGAGGCGAAACTCAACATTTTCAGTGCTGAAAGAAAAAAATTTATGGCAATGGAGCAATCAGCTTGCATGCATGTTAAAGGAAGAAAGGAACTGAAGCCATTTCCACCATACCTGTGCTTGGAATTCCCAGCGAAATTCAACAAGTAGATCCCTCCCTCAAACTTCTCTAATTTGCAAAAATTGATTCTTGATCTACCATCTCAGATAACGATGTCGTACTGCAGACTTCCATTCTCTGCGCCATTTGCAAATCAAAGCTTTTACTCAGAAGGGCCTAATGTTGCAATAAGTTACAGTGCCTGATCAATTCTGTACTAGCATTTATACTACTTCCATGACGATGCAAAGATTGTTGCTTGGCTCGGCTATATGCATGCAAGTTGAAATAGTTAAAACGCAAAAAGACACCAACTGGTCATATATTGACTACAGATTGCCGTTCAAGAATGGTAAAGAATTAGCACTGACTTGGAAATGCACCCGAAAAAACTTCCAAGGTTAGAGATAAGGATTGAGAAATAGTACATTATGAATATATTTATATTTTATTATTGTATCATAATTGTTCATAAAACTTCGTCATTCGAATAATAAGAGTTAAAAGATCCCTCGATCAAAGAAAACTAGATATTAAATCCCTACTACTACATATCGTGCCATGAACAGCCTTGCCTTAAGGTAAACTCCAAACACTTCCTCTATCCAACTATGGCCAATTCCATCATAGAAACGTTCTACAGAGACGACGCCTTACTCTTTTTTGTTTTCCTTTTTTTTTTGGGACTAAATAGAGATTCCGTACTCATGAATGAGATAGAAGGAATTTGTTGGATGCTGTTGTAATTCCATAAATGACAATCAAAATGGCATAAAGAGACTTAAATTATAATATCTTTTCTTTTTTTAAATATCACATTTTTTTTTACGAATAATTAATTTTTAGAATTCTAAATACAATTTAATTCAAAAAAAAACTTTTCTAATCTCACCCAATTTCTGCGGCTGTGTCTTTCTCTGATTGGACTTTTTCTTCGTAAATCATTATTTAATTAGTACGTTATGAATTGATTAACAATATACTACTGTGAATTCTGAATACTGCATTAGAGGTTTCGAAATCTAAGGATATCAACCAAGACATGCCAAGAAAAAACTTACAAATCTTTTCTGAATTAGAAAAAAAAGAAATAGATTAGTCACATCTTAGGGTGTGATTAGAAATCATTCCATCTCAAAATCAAACTTAAAATTTCAAACGTGAAATTCACATCTCCTCTCATAAATAATCTATACACTATACTATACTAAAAGTATGGATAGGGACCATGGAGATTTAAACTTTGTTGTTTATTCCTTTTTTGAAGTGCCTAAAATGTCTTTGGAAAAATAAATTATTATTATTTTGATGGACTAACTATAGGATATTAAAAGCACACAAGGTGTACACATATAATTATTTCATATAAATTTATTATTTAAACTCTAATTTAATTACAATTATTTGGGAGTTACATAAAGAGTAATAAAAATAAGAGTTATTTGGAAGTTACATTAGTTAAAGAAGAGTACTTTTTATTTTTTATTTTTAAGAAAAGAAGAGTACTATATTAGTTTATTATTTTTGTTGGTAACTACTAAGTAATAATATTTTAACTCCTCTACTTAAGTTACAAATTTTTTCTAATTCAAAAATATAATGTAATGGAAGATATAAATAGATTATATATCCTCTTTAGAATAGATTATATATCCTCTTTAGAATAGATTATATAATTAATAGTATTGTTGAAATATTATATGAATAAAATAATTAAGAGTAAATAATGTACTTTAACTTTTACCTTTGCAAAAACAAGAAGAAGGAAAAAGAAAAAAATATTATTATTTTATAATAAATAATTCAAGGAATAATTATAATTACTAAAACTCAAATGTAAATATATTTAATGAAAAATAAAAAATATAATAGCATGAAAATAAAAATAAAATATTAATATTTTTTAAAAATTAAATAAATATAAAAATAATTATATTAAATAAAAATTTCAATACCAATATAACTTTTAAAATATTTAACACGTGCAAATATTGCACGTAATTTGTGCTAGTTAAATAAATGGCAACTAACGCACATGATATTTTGTGAAAATAGTTTAGAATTTATAAACCATATAGAATCTAACATTACTTTTTTATAAAGAATTAACAAAATTGAAATTTACTTTCTGTTTCGAGATGTTAAAGGGATAAAATTTCAAAATTATGAATTTCGTTTATACTTAAATTTAGAAATGTTTGTTAAGGCTGTAGGGAATGTTTATGAATGAAGATTTCCTTCTTTAAAGAGGCACTTTGGAATTATTCAAAATTGTTTAGTTGTACAATTATTAGATTTGCTAAAATAAATTCATTGCGAGTAAGAATTATATGTTGTTTTGTTTTGTTTTGTTTTTCCGTTTCCCACTATAATTGCCAATGCAAGAATTGAAAATTATGGCAGAATACTTTTTAAAGGGCCAGACGTGACAATTAGTTTGAGAAGTATCTGAACTGCATTTAGAACAATATCAATTACGTATTCACAGATACTATTGTATCGGCTATGAAAATTATGTACAGTTTAGCTGCAAAAACATCCACAGTACTGATTCTCCATTCTGTCCCTCTGATTTCGGCTTTCCTCTCTCTTTCGGATAGTTTTCAGAGGAAAGGTGTGAGGTGGAGAAGGAAGAACAGGGGAATGGGGGAGGGTTGAACATCTTCGTACGGAACATCGGACAAAAGCATTCTCAAAACTCGATTCCACTATTTAATTGAACAGAGAAGGTCGGCCTGCCAAAGCTGTCCAGAGGAGTTTCGACTTTTATAACCACACCTGAGTTCCCAATGTTCCCGTTCCATTTAGACCTGCCAACCTGCATTCAGGAACAACAAGAATATATGTTGAAGCTTCAATATCAATAAATTGGTATACCACAAAATGGAGAAAGATGCAACAATATGCAGTTCGACAGATGACCAATTTGCAGATGGTGCCTTACCGCTACAGATGCAAATGCAGTTGGACGGGACATAGTCTCATAGCCACAGATTATGCTTAATTCCTCCTTCACTGTGTGTGTAAGTTCTGAACGCACCCCAGGATTGCTTCCACCAAATGTGGGGCATAAACTGTCATTGTAAGAAGGACAGTAAGAATGGGAAACAAAAGCAGCAGTTACTATGAAACTAAATGCAATAGATATGGGGATAAAATCAAATAGGGGTGTGGTGCGAAGGACCTTCGGGAAAACACTTAGCTTCAGATTATTCTCATACCCACATGCACACTTTGCGCACTGACATGCAAATGAGCACAGACAAGAGTGTGAAGAATGACTTTCTACTAGTATATTACACCAGAAATGCAAATACCCACATTTTTCAACACTTAATACGAACATGCAAATGCTTGATTTGTTGGTCCAAAGTAGCATTCTGGAAGAACTAGTAAAACATTTCGATATACATAAGAGAGTGAAGCAATCAGTACTACCTAAACTGAATGGTAGGTCTGACCATAAGACCAGATCTCTTCCAAGCTAAAGATTGTGACATGCCCAGGGTGAATGACTTATCAGGCCACTGAACCATTGGGGTGAGGCATGTTCCCCACTTATTCTGCATAGAGAGAAAATAATTATTGGCTTTCCAGGGGGAAGACAAAATACAATTTAGAACAGAAAGAAAGTCAATAACGCAAGCACTAAAATCTCATACAGACATCTTCAATTCCCGCTCACCTTACAAGAGAAACTGAACTTCATCTCTCCTGGATATTGACCCTGGGCTTGAAGTAGACCGCCACAAAAGGGCAGAAAAGCACTCGTTGAAATACCCTCACCAGCTACATAGGTAATTTGGCCATTGGGGAACTGTAGGTCCATGAATGACTATGAACAGAGGGAGCAACAAAAAAGTTATAAAATAATCCAGGCCAAGAAGTTTTATTCTTGGAAATATAGGAAGAAATACAATGCTAAATGACTTTTATAACATTTTCAACAATGCGGACCAAATCAGGGGAAGCTTTTTTCTGTTGTCTCAATATTGTAAAGCTCCCATGTCTTATCTCAATGTTCTAATAGATCACAAGTTTACTTTTCCAGAGAACTCCCCTGATTCTTTGATTACCACGTAGCAGCGACAAGAACACAAATACACAAGTTCGAAAAGAAAAGTTAAGACTTGACAAACCACAATGTCAAAAGAACCATAACTGCATCAAAATAAAACAGACTTACACAAGCTAGAGGATTTAGACAGATCATTGACATCAACAGCCACCTCCTATGCTTAGACCACATTGCTGGACAAAGGGAATGCATTCCATTCTGACAATGGTCAGAAAATAATGTAACTTAATTTATATCCAGAAAGATTAAAAATGCTTAAAGAGATTAGAAAAAGAAATTCTCACAGGAAACCAAAATATTATCCATTAAACAGTAATCGCAAAAACACTTTAAAAAAAAGCCTAAACTGACATAACTCGGATCTGATCACACTGCAGAAAAATTTAATCATGCTAATAGCAACCATATGTGGCAGTAGATACTTCTTTCTCCTTCCCCCTTAAAGATAGCTAGCAATTTTTGAGAAACTATTTGTTTGGCTCTTCCCTCTTTCTTAATGCTCATTCAGCAGCATCAACAAGAAAGATTCACCAGCTCCATCATAGTTGACACTCCAAAAATGAGGAAAACATTATTTCGGATTAACAATTTCTACATAAATAGACGCCCATAATTTTTCAACCATGCCATACATCATTAATTCCTGTCTATGGCAAGGGCAGATGAAGAGAAAAGCCTGACTCAATCTTAAAACAATTTTGTAACTACAGAAAGATATGGTAACTTGTAATCCAATGAGGGGCTTAGCTGCCAAGCAGTTCTTAAAAATATTCTTATACTTAACCACATAGTTTAGGCACAAGCATTTGTAAATTGAGTTTCACTTCCACTAAAAGTTTGCACTGCTGTAGGAAAAAGAAATTCAATTCAAGTCAGAGAAATTCATAAGTCCAAAAGAGAAGGATGTTAACTTAGTAGCATCAGCGGAAATTTAATTTCAAATTTGATGATTACTGAATGAAAGTTTGAAGGCTCAGATTGTAGCATGAAGACGATAAATTGAATAATTCTTTGGACCCAATTTTAACCATATGCTGGCATACTAAAAACCATAAGAAAAGCACAAGACAACGGTCACTTTAAAGTGTAGACTAACTGCAGACTCATCAAAGCAAGTGTTCTTTAAAGACCTGCAGGTTTAGCTCAGTTTTTTGCCAAGGACAAAAAATTTCAAATACAGTTGATAACAAGTTAAATGCGTAGTAATCTTACCTTCCTATCATAGCCATACCACAGCAAATGCTGCTTCGACAAATGGATAGGCAACAGAAGTGTAGAATCACGAACAAAAAGAACCGGACCAAGCTGAACAAGAAACAGGGAAGAATTTTCGTTCCCAGATGTCGAACTACCCTGTGAGGCCTCAACTCTCCACAAGTCTCCCCTTGCCAACAAAGAACTGTCAATATTTCGCGTCCGACTTTCGTATGTTGATGTAAAATTAATGGTACCCTACACGTGACAATATGGCCATCAAAATGAGATAAAAGGAAAAGTTAAATATATATCAAAATTACAGTCAGAAGAGCATATGATACATAATACATAATCTACAATCAATATCCTAATTATTATCCTTCCACGGTTCCCTCCTAAAATCTGAGACAAAATCAGAATGCAATTCAATCTTAAATGAAAATGCTCCCCACATGTTGTCATACAAACAACTGCAATCATCTAGGTAATCTTGCAGCTTAGCATTGACGAAAGTACTACATGCCAAGCTCTACGTTGTTTTGATACATCACATGTAGAAAATTATAATCTTTCATCTTTCTGTTTTTGTCTAATTTTAAGCAGACGACAAATCTTAACCTGTCTGTCTGACTGGTGTTGCAACACAGATTTTATTTATTTAGTTTCTTTGTTTAACTTCATAATAATTCAAATTTACCTAAGACCAAGTTTCTACGAAGGGGACAGAAAGGAAATTCAAGAGGGTTTTAAAACAAATTAAAAAAAAAAGACTATTCCACCCTGGAGAGGTCAGTACAAAGAGAACAGTACACTTAATTGATCCAAAAGATAAGACAGTTACCCTAATCCAAAAATCTGCAGAACTGCAACGAGCAAGGGACAATTCAGTGTATAAACATATTCTAAACTTACCTGTGATCTACCGAAAAGCTTTGATGCCTTCAAATTAAATCCTGAAGTTTCTTCATCAGCTGGCTCGTCTGAAACCTTTTCATTCTCTGTGAAGCCATAGTCCCTGAACCTTTCAGCTAAGGATCCGAGGTCCTCTTGTAATGGAATACCAATATCATTCCTCTGGCTGTCAACCTCCGTGTGAAAAGATACTGCCACAGTCTCTTCATGCCGAAATGGGATCGGTATCCTCCTGAAAAATTGCTGCACCATACCATTTACGCAAGCTCCAAAGTCCACACCAGCCTGCCCTATCCTATTCCCAATATCAAAAATGGCTGAAACCCCATTAATACTCGAGTTATCAACTGCAATTCCAAAATCCCGTACCACAAAATTCTGAGAAGGAAATTCCACGTCAAATAACTTCGGTTTCTGAGGATTGGGCCATGGGAACGAAGGAGGAGTAATGTGAGATTGAATCAAGCCAGTAAAACCCTGAGCTAACCTATCGGCCAAGTCTTGACCATGCCTTTGCATCTCTTCCCATGCTTCAAATGATCTCTCGACCGACATCATTTCCACAAAAATCAAACTTCAACAATCTACTATCGTCCCACTACCCAAACAAACACTACATATCTATGAGAAAACCACATCAAAATTTAAGAAAGTACAACAAGAACAGCCAAGCACAAGAACCGAATCATAAAAAGAAACCTCTATTCGTGTGTTCTGATTGTTCTATTCTACTACCTTAATCTCCAACAGTCGATTCTATCAACAACTATATGCATATACCTAAACAGTATACTCAAATTGAAGGTTATTCACTGAATCCACCACACCTGCGCTTATCATTTTCAATTCAAAGCTTGAAAACTCAATAGAATGCGCAAATCCAAATCTCCAGTTCATAACTTCAAAACTGGCGATTCAGCAGCAGCAGCAGACTGACATTGAATATTAGGGATCTTTTACCTTCTAACCAAAACAGAAAAAAAAAGGACTTTTTTTCCAATTGAGAAAGTAAACGAGAAATTCTAACTGGATAAGAATCGGAGAAGATGCAAGCTAGGGTTCTTGCGAAGAAAGGAGATAACAACTTCAGAGTAGCGTGAAGGCAAAGACGAAGGTGAAGATAAAGAGCTATAGCTCTGACTCTGACTGCGTAAACTGCTGATCTTTTCTTTATTTATTTTTCCTTCTTTTTTCTTTTTATTGGTTTTTGGCATTCATGAATGATGAGGATTGAGGATCTGTGCGTTTTCTATTATTTTTACCCCAAAAACAAAAAGGGAAAAAAATGTGTGTTTTTCTTTTTTTTCGTATTTTGGGGGACCAGATGGATTTCGTGAACGCCACGTTTTGGGGTTATCCTTTTGTGGTTCTAGAGGTAGAAACTTCATTCCAAGATGACAGTGATATCCATGGACATGGGGCCTACTTGAGTCATTGACCCCACTTTGACTGCAATTCTCACCGGGGAGATTAATAATGCGATCATTGATCGCAGCGATAATATCTCGGCCCCTCTCTTTCAAAAATTCTGATTTGATATTTTTTGCAGAATTTATGAAATTGTACCACGTGTATTACAATTTTGAATTTATAAATTTACACAATTGTATTTCTATTTCGGTGTTTATGAAGCAACTCTTCCTATTATTTCATAGTTTTGGCAACGTTTTGTGGCCAGAAGGAAGTAGGTAGCAAAGGAGGAGATGTGAGTGTATTTAGATTCGAGTCGATTTTAAAATTTTTTATTTTTCTAAATTTTATAAAATAAAATTTTTTATAAAAAAATATGAGATCTAATAGGGTGAAATTTTAAAGACTCTATCTTAGGAGTGTTGATTTGATTATTCGATTTGATTTTGGTAGGATAATTTAATTTTCGATTCGATTTTTTTAAAAAATTTATAAAATTAAAATTAAAAAAAACGTATTTTTATAATACTTTCTTGAGATAATTTTATTTAAATTTATTAAAAGATGCATTATCCATACATTTATATATAATTTTTTAAAAAACATTAATTTTTCAGTTTGATTTTCTATTTGAGAATAAAAATAAAAAATTAAACTGAATTTAATTCCAACTCAAAAAATCGAACTCAAAAAATTAAAAAACTGAACCATAATATATATTTCGATCCGATTCGATTCAATATTTCAGATTACACCAAATAATGAACACCCCTACTCTATCCAAATATATTCAAATTTTATTTACTTTTTGTTAAATATATATAAACTCTAACAAACGACTATAATCAAGTTTGATATTCGTATTTGTTTTATATCTTAGTACTGATAAAATAAAAAGTAAAATATATCAGCTTAAGTATTTTTTTTAACAAGATAATTACTGAATTTTCAATGTAATATATACTGTTCAAAGAGAGTATATATGATATAAGGATGCTAGCCAAACTATGATTGGTGCTGTGAAAATCCTTTTGGGCATAATCTTGCCAATGTCAAGAGTGGATTTGTGTAATCTATATTATCATGCTTAATTTTTAATTTTTTTTAAATTATAATTACGTACGGTATCAATAAAATTAAGCAAATTGGAGCGATGTTTCTGTTCTTAGTCTTTTACTATATATTTTTTCATATTCTATTCTAGATTTTCTAAACTGTAGGTCGTCACCGCAAGTCAACATGGTGAAGACCTTGTCATTTCGCATATGTGGATAATGCATCCGCGGTGGGGTTTGTACTCTTTTTCTTTTTCTTTTTCTTTTTTTTTTTTATATTTTTTATTCATCTTCCTAATTGGACGGTCATATCAATTTGCTTGCTCACTGGCCGAACTCCTATGCCGTGGATTCATTTTCATTTCTATTTAGCAATGCCCACCGCATCGTATTCACAATATCCTCAATTGAAATAGGCACGCCATATCCTGAGCCTAGCTAGCAATTTTTGGGACCTCTGGTTGTTTTTCATTCATGATTTCGATCCTCAACTACTGTTAGGCTATTAGCTGAGATGGCAATACACACCGCGTAAAGCTATCAAGCTTTTAATACTATTAAGCCATATAATTGACACTAAAAAACAATCATAAATGAGCAACAAGATATTAAAAAAATGATATCATATCACATCGCTCCTACTGCTAAGGGATGCTATGGTTTCTCCTTCATCATAAAGTTATGCACCAAGATCCAATGGTCATTCTAAGAAATACTTTAGCTACGGTGCTTTTAACAGAGGATCGAAGTTGAGATTATCTAAAAGGAAGCTCAAGTCTAAAATGGTACTTGAACTATTGAAATTCATCATAATTCACAAATTGTTTTAACATTGTTTCCAATGATATACAATGAAGAGGAGGTATCCATCCTTTCTTCATTTAGGTCTTCCAAGAACATATTGATGGACATGGGATCGGATGAGCGTGGTGAAACCATCCCACCACATTCAATAATTCTATAGAACTTGAAGAACATGCGATAAAATAGTTGAAATTAAGGACACAAAAAAGCACAAGTGGCCACTTAGCAGCAACCTCAGATTTATCCATTCTCGACACTGGGAGACATTCATCTTTCTCACGCATATCTTTACCTGCAATTTGGATATCAGAAAATGAGTCAAAATGTATAGTTGCAATGATACAACAATTTTCATCACTAGAGCCGACAAACCTGGTCTTCGAGCTCCCAAGAGTAAGTTCAAGATCATCCAAGCCAGAATCTTCATGGATCCTCTCTCCTTCCCATGGCTTCACTAGACCTCCTTTGGTGCTGCCAAATGCAAATTCGTCGGAGATCACTTCTGCCATGGGAACATCTGCTGTTTGATCAGCCCCTGGAGGTATAGCAGGCGAGCAAGTCCCACTTTGCCCGGGTGTGCACATGTAAGATCCACTACGTCCCAAATTCCCAAATTTGAAGCCAAATGGGTTCGATGAGACAAGGCTGAAAGTTGGAGATGTTGGTCCACCTGATCCAGCAAACCATTCAGGATCTGGAATGATTGGTCGTCCAGGGCTTGGGGGTGTAGACAACGGAAGGAATGAATGGTGAGTTCCACCCCAAAACGCACGAGTAGAAGAATCATCCCAATCAGTTTTTATCCGAGGGGTTCGGGCAGTGGGCGAACTCAAGGGAGGGGTAACAGGAGCACTAATAGAGCCACCTTGGTATAGATGATGAAACTTGGATGATGAAGCTGATGATGATGCAGATGAGAGGTTTTTAAGCCACGGGATGAGTGAATTTCCATCGGCATTAACATTAGCATAAGAAGAAGAAGCTGGACTTGGGAAAGAGGAGGATGTAGGACTTGGGTTGTAAGAGGTTCCAGGACTTGGTTGATAAGAGGAGCAAGGACTTGCCGTTGTTGATCCACCGATGATATCCATTCGGTCCACCGGCTTGCATCCCTGTAGTAAGCAACAATAGAAAGCAGAGGAGTTTAATCGAAGGCCTTTCAGATATCAGTCTAGTAGCTCAATAATGGTTACATCTACCATTTGATATGCGAAACAGTAGGTGTTTTGTAGACGATCTTATATACAGAGTAAGAGGATTTGGCCTGTAACCAGTGTCAGGCAATCTCTTTGTTTTCATAACATAAGGAGTACCAACACAATTAGACAGGACAACCACTGTAGTAGTGAAACCTGGAAATGGAACATCAACTTCCAATCCCTCGAGTCTTTCCAACCAACAGGGACCTCATCTGCATACTGGCTCAGAACAGAGATTACAGAATTGAATTCTGACGCTGCTTTATTCCATGCAACAATAAAGCCCCTATACTTTCTTGCAGCCAACTCGCAACTTCATCAAGCTACAATAATGTTGGTCTCAACAATACAACTAGCAAGAACAAATTATTTCACAGCATCTCTCAATCCATATTATTGCAACATTTATACTTCCAATAGCAACAGTGAACTTCTGAAGAAGAACAGGATAAAAGAGTATGCCCAAAACTGGCAAACTAATAATGTCTCAAAAAGAAGAAATTCTCTTAATCTTTTACTCCGAGGTTAATTAGTACAAGAAATGAAGCTCATTTGAAGCTAATCTAATATTATAGAACTTAGTTTTTTACCCAATAACCCAAGATCATAGATGATTAAAGCATATGGAATAAGAGTGAAAGAGGAGAGTCCAAGAACCATCTATTACTATTGATTGTTATATTTAATTATTCAATTCTGGATAGAACAAGTATACTGTTAATATATACTTAGATAAGCATTATACTTCGACATGGCCAACGCACAACCATATAATGCAAGCTCTAATAAAAAAAGGTGAAAACTTTCAGTCATTCACGAGAACTGAAGGAGAGCTAAAGTCAGAAACAACACCATTTGAGACACTTTCAGTCACTACTGTAAAGTTGAGCCTCTATTACAAGTCAGGAGAGTAAAGACTAGCGCATGCTACACCAGAAAAAGGCAAGAGCATCAAATGCACAGTTCAGTGTTTCTCTTACACAACCCATCTTCGTGGCTCTTGGATCTCGAGGTCGCAATGGGAATCCCAAGAGGGAATTTAGGGATTCCGAAGGGACATAATTGTCTCCTAGATGAACCCCATAACCAATGCATTTTCAGACTACAAACAAAGTCCAGTCTGGGAATCTTTGAAATTCCTCGTCAAAAAGAAGAAAGCAACAGAGATGATGTACTTTTTGGTAAGTGTGAGTGCCCAGGCCTTTCTACAGCGTAGAGTTTGTGCAGACTGTAGACAATATCCAATTTTTTTTGCAGAGTACTGCGGTGAAAAAGCTAAAAAGAAGAACATGAGAATCTAATTCCCTAATACAGTGAAAAACAAAAGTGAAAAAAATACCCCAGCTTAATCAGAAAATGTGCGTTTATTTTCCAGCTAGAATTTTGATGCGGCTAACATGAACAGTTCCCGGCCAGCTCACTTTAGCTCAAGCAGAAAACTAGAGCAGTTCTTGACCCAGAAAAGATAAAACAAACTAGAGCAGTTTGCTTCAAGAGCCAAAATGCGGCGCCAACGACCGCTAAAATACGCCAGAACCGTTGGAGATGGTACACATTAGCAGCATATAAAGCTTTCCGCGGGATTAAAAACAGCGGCCGCCGAGGAATTTAAGAACATATCGAGCTAAAAATAACATGCAAAGCAGCTGCTAACGTGCACCAGAAGCAAGGCCTGTGGGGATTTTTTGGCATAATGATAAATGATCAACTGTAACGGGATGATCTAGGTATTGAGTTTCGCGAATAGAGCACAGTACTAGGCGCACGTTAGCTTGAAACAATGAGGACGAAATTGTCTTCTGATCAGTAAACGTGAGAAATCATCTAAAACGCGCCGGACCCCTCAAAAAATTGAAGCTAGTTAAGTTAGAATAAACGACGATCGCCTACAAAATTGCCACTTTTTCGGAAAAGAAATGAATACAGGAGAGAGAGAGAGGAGGGGGCGAGGAGTTCGTACTTTCCGATAGGTGGTGCCGTCGGGCTCGACCGTCCAGCCAGCCTCATTGCAAAGTGCTTTTAGGACTTCATTATTGTCGCAGTGCTTTGGGAGCTTATAGTTGCCGTACATCCTCAGACCGGCGAAAATATTGGCCGCTATGGCCCTTCTCCTCCTTTCCCGCCTCTTGTTGTTCTCCCTCTCCTTCCACGTCGGCAGCCTCGTCCCCGACGTCATGAGCGTCCGCTGAATATATTTTCCCACCACCACTGCCAGAAATTTTCACAACCCTCAACCCAAAGTTTCCTTTCCTGTTCTCACTCCTCACTTCTCATATCATCAATACTCCCATACTTTCTACCATGAGCTGATCAGCAACGCCCATGGAAAAAAGGAAAAGAATCCCAGAAAACAAACAGTAGCGTGGACTAACGGAGACTAATCCGGGGGTGGTCCGAGGTCCGAAAGGGAGAGAAGAGAAGTCAGGTAGACGGGAAAAGGTGAGAAAGAGAATGGGGTGGGAAGAGTGTAAGAGAACTATGGGCTATATGCATGTTTGCGAGCTTAGTAAGGGAGTACTCTGCTGTAACTCTAGGCTACTGAGGGATGACAGTGGGTATCGCAGGGATGTATGGGCAGGTGATTGGCAAAAGTACCCTTTAACGACCATTGTGGCTAATTAACGGAGGAAAAGTAAAAGTGCGATTGAGTCCCTTGCCATGTGTGCTTTGACTTTTTGACCGGTGGTTATGGTTTTGTTTCAAATTTTCAGATGTCTTTCTCCTTTCTTTTCAGCTGTTAATTCTGACTAACATGATCGCTTTATTCTCTCCAACCTATGAGAAATGGAAGAAGGAAAGTCCTTACGATTTTTTTTTTACTCAAATGGTGTCACAGAATTTCTATAATCAAATATAAGTTAAATTTGAGTATATTATTAATAAGAAATTATATTAATTCAATATTCATATCTGATCAATTATTTATTGTCATTTATTAGAGAATATTTTACATAATTTAAAGATAATACTTATGCATATATTATACATATTTTTATTTGTCTTACAACTAAACAATTCGTCAATTAATCACATATATAAATGATAATATTAACATCTATTACATTAAAGAGTTGAGATAATATCTTTATGTAAAAGATTTATGCATCCACTAAATACATGCTTAAACTATTGTTTGAAACATATTTTTTCTTTAAGTGAAAGATTTAGGGTAAACTTTAACAGAATTTGATTTTAAAATCAAATCTAAAATTTTAAATGTAAGACTCACATCTTCTCTTACAAATAATTTAACTTTTACAAAATTCAAAATAAAAATCTCAAAATCAAATCCTATCTAATTATACTTTTATGCGTCTACTAGATACATGCTTAAACTATTGTTTGGAACATACACGTTTAAAATTTATGCACTTGTCATTCATTTTCTTTATTTTTTAAAATAGAAAGAAAAGTAATATGTCATGTTGAATTGATTCATTAATATTGAAAATCCAAAGTAGTTAGTTTTGGATCACAGACCAACCATAGAACCCTATTCAATAGTAGAATGTATAAACTATTCGCTCTTAGGTTAGGTAATAAGGGTTGAAAAAGAATAATCATTCATTTTTAAAACTAGTGTTGTTAAAACCAACTAAAGAATCGGGTTGAAAAGGAGGAAAAGCCAAAACCAACCAAAAATTGGGTTGAAAAGAAGGAAAAGCTCTGCATTCTTGGTTCTCATATAGCTGGATCTTCCACCCCCACAAGAATCCTTAGTTAAAAAAAAAAAGATGATTTTTGTTTTTTAAGTTTGGAGAATAAAAACTGAACCACCTTTTGATTTTTCTAAAAAAGATATTTTTTAAGCTTTTTTAAGGAATTATAAACAAAAATTAAAAAATTAAAAATATTGTATTCTACTAAATAATATCTTTTTTAAAAAATATAATCTAAATATTTTCTTATTCTGTGAATATTTTTTTTAAACTGAATAGCTATTTATCTGAACTTTGAGTTAGACATTTTGAGTAAAACTAAATAGAGATTAAATTAAAATTTTTATTTTAAATTTTATAAAATTAAATTATTTATAAAATAATATTCAAGTTGTGAAATTTACGTCAATTCAATAACTATTTTTCTACATAATCTATTACTATACACATAATCACAAGGTCGTAGAGCATAAACCGAGTCAAAGAAAGCAGCAATGATTAATCTGGAGAAAAAGGGCATTTTAGGCATCCGATGAACTTTTCTTTTTTCCTTCAAGACACAAAAAAGCAAAAAAAAATGGGCCAAAAACACAGTAGAGGTCGACATGAATAAGTGGATGACGGGGACCACTTGCCGGAAGGCGTGACGTGCAGACTTCAATTGACGTAGCAGTGCCACCTGGCACAATACGGTGGCTTTGCCCGTAACTGTCTTCCTTCTTTGCAGGTTCTTTGTGTGTACACGAAAATATTAACTTAAAAACAAAATAACAGTGTCACGTGGCCTACGTCGGCGCACGTGTTGAAAGACCATCAGTCTCTGTGGTGCTTCGTCTTCGCTGAGCGGCGTGGGAGGGAACTAAAGCGCACCCGATTGCTGCAGCTTGGGGGCACGGAGGACTTCATGGCTGCTATTTCACGTGACCTCCTCGTGTTTTATGAGCTTTAGCTTCCTTTTTGTTTTCCCTTTTTGCCCTTTCCCTCTTTTCTTTAGGAAATTATCTTGTCCGGTTGATTGTGACCATCAAATGGACATATAC